>CM042253.1:28494634-28699634 GCA_023566225.1 Romanogobio albipinnatus | reverse complement strand
CCACAAAAATTATTAAGCAGCACAACTGTTTTCAACATTGATGATAATAAGAAATGTTCTTGAGCAGCAAATCAGCATATTAGAATTAATTCTGAAGGATCATGTGACCTTGAAGACTGTAAGACTGTGCTGAAAATTCAGCTTTGTCATCACGGGAATACATTTCAATGGTTTTTACTGTATTTTTGATCAAATGAATGCAGCCTTGGTGATCATAAGAGACTTCTTTCAAAAACATGAAAAACCTTATCGACCCTAAACTTTTGAAAGGTAGTGTATAGTTTCGGTCCAAATCACTTTTGTATGTTTATTCATGTAAGCTATTGATTAATTATAGTTCACTTCATATTCATTTATCTTCTGTTTGCCATCTTTCATCCTTTACCTTTCCCATAAGGCATTATGAAACAATATCTAATACTGAATAATTTGACTGATAAGATTAACAGCAGTTATGATGTGCTGAGATGGAGTGAGGAGGATGGTGCTGTACACAGTAATGAAGTAATCAGTCACCTTTGTGTGTGTGTGTGTGTGTGTGTGTGTGTGTGTGTGTGTGTGTGTGTGTGTGTGTGTGTGTGTGTGTGTGTGTGTGTGTGTGTGTGTGTGTGTGTGTGTGTGTGTGTGTGTGTGTGTGTGTGTGTGTGTGTGTGTGTGTGTGTGTGTGTGTGTGTGTGTGTGTGTGTGTGTGTGAAGGTAATGAGGATTCGATGAGTAAGATCTCAGAGCTCATTCGGCCTCTGCAGATGACTGAGGGGGAGAAGGTAGAGCTCCTGTCTGTTAAACCCACCTTCCTGTCACGCAGCACACCCTCCAGCCCACGGCGGGCCTTCCTCTCAGAGGTGCGGCCTGTCATCGCCACTGCTGTGAGTATCACAAACAAACAAATCAATCAGTGTTATTTTACCTTTAATGTTAACCCTTCACACTTTTATTTTAGTTTAATCTTTTTAACCGAAAGTTAAATATATAAAAAGAAGTGAGATTCTACTGAATAAAATAGTTTAGATTAGCATTTTCTGAATGAAATGCCAGTGCTTGCAAAGCCAGTACAAGAATAGTGTTAATAGGTTTTACACTTTTGTTCTGTGTGTAAATTAAATACAAGAATTACCCTATAAAGGCAGCTATGGTTGGCTAAATAGATGCCAGAAAGAAAAGAATTATAATCTAGTCTAATCACAATTATATATATATATATATATATATATATATATATATATATATATATATATATATATATATATATATATATATATATATATATATATATATATATATATATATATATATATATATATATATATATATATTTCATGTTTAGTTATAGGATAATCAACACTCAAATAGCACATTGTGTGCAAACATGTAAACTTCACATAAGGCAGTTTTTGCATTAACTCCTTAATCTAATTATAAAATAGTTTTTTCTCCAATTCGTTGTTGAAATATAATCTTAGTGACTGTCATTTTCATGACAGATGTATCTAAACATAGCATTAAATAATCAAGACTCTACTATTCTACTATCAGGTTAAGTAGAATTAATATATATATATATATAGGCTAATATTGTGATGAAGAGGCTGAAGCGTTCGGATCCATTTAGAGTACTTTAATAACACAGGTAAGCCAACAGAGATAGGCAGACATAAAGATCAAACAGAACACATGAAGGGCAATCCAGGGAACGAAAGTCAAACAGGCATAGGTCAGAGGCAGGCGGCTAAGGTGCAAAAACGAAATCAGAGTCCAAGTCAAAGATACCAGAGCAAACACGAGAAATAAGCTAGAGGCAGAGTAAGGGTAAAACAAGACTTCACAAATGAACAAAGAGCAGAGCTGTCCAGATAAAGGTGAGCTGAGGATCCACAGGTGATAATAATGCAATGATAATTAGCAGTGGAGGAAGGATGGGAAATGCAGTCCTAATACGCAGGAGAGAGGGATCTGGTGAAACCAGGAGGAGGCGTTGTCGAGCGTTCCGTGACAGAGCCCCTCCCCTGCGAGCGGCTCCGGAAGCGAGGACCTGGCCGACGGCGGGGTCTACCACGGGGTCTTGGAGCTGGTCGATCTGGGTGGTGTTGGTGAAACGCAGCAGTTAATGTGGGATCCAGGATATCATGAGACCTGACCCAGGAGCGTTCCTTGGGACCGTACCCCTCCCAGTCGATAAGGTATTGCAACACCCCGCCGTGACGCCTGGAGTTCAGGATCTCTCGCACCCGGAAAGCCTCCGGACAGTTCACCTCAATGGGAGGAGTCTGCACAGGAGCGACCTCCTCCCGGCTCCTCTCTCTCCTGGGGGCGACAGCGGGTCTGAAAAGGGACACATGAAATGTGGGTGAGATCTTGTAATGAGCAGGGAGTTCCAAACGAAAAGAAACAGGAGTTATCTGACGGAGGATCTTAAATGGTCCGACAAAACGAGGAGAAAGTTTCTTGCTCGGGAGCTTGAGCCGGAGATCTCGTGCAGAGAACCACACCCACTGACCGGGTTGGTACCGAGGACCCTCACGCCTCCTCCGATCTGCCTGATGCTGGAAACGGCGTATGGCGTGCTGCAAATGAATGTGAGCAGCATCCCAGGTGGCCTCACTGCGCTGAAGCCACGCATCTACTGCTGGGAGGTCGGATGGCTCCCCAGCCCACGGGAAGAGGGGAGGCTGGAACCCTAAAACACATTTAAAAGGGGTTAGACCAGTGGCAGGTTTTACCAAAGAATTCTGGGCATACTCCACCCAGGCCAGGAAGCGACTCCAGTCCTGCTGATTCTGGTGGCAGTAAGTTCTCAGAAATCGAATCAAATCCTGGTTTAGACGTTCAACCTGTCCGTTGGCCTGAGGATGGTAACCAGAGGTTAAACTGACATTGATATTGAGTTTGCAGCACAATTCTCTCCAGACACGGGAGGTAAACTGAGGACCGCGGTCAGAGACAATGTCCTCGGGCAGACCAAAGAGACGGAACACCTGGTTGAGAAGAGCCTCGGCTGTCTGTAAGGCCGTGGGCAGACCGGTCAGAGGAATAAAACGACAGGACTTAGAGAAGCGATCCACCACGGAGAGAATAGTGGTAAACCCCTGGGAAGGAGGTAGATCAGTAACAAAATCCACTGCGATGTGCGACCAGGGACGCACATTGTGGTACTGGCAGAGGTTGTAACAATCCAGCTGGTTTGAGATGAGAGGATTTCACAGTGTTACAAACAGAGCATTGATGGATAAATTTTATGACATCAGACTGGAGTGAAGCCCACCAAAAGCGATTGGAAACTAACTGTATGGTAGCAGTGATACCAGGATGACCGGCGCTGGGGGTGCAGTGAACCCACTGAAGCACACGGTGGCGGAACCCAGACGGAACAAAGAAACGGTCAGCGGGACATTCTGGTGGAGCGGGGTGATTCCTTAGGGATGCGGTGATTTCAGTGATAATGTCCCATTGAACAGGAGCCACGATTAGAGTAGTGGGAATAATGGGTTCCGGCTTAGATTCCTCACAAGGACCGTCGAACTGTCGAGACAGGGCGTCAGCTTTGCCATTCTGAGAACCCGGCCTGTAGGTGATCTTAAAGTTGAATCTTGAGAAGAACAGAGACCAACGAGCCTGGCGAGCATTTAGGCGCTTAGCTGATCTGATATACTCTAGATTCCTGTGATCAGTGAGTACCGAAAAGGCTTACGAGCTCCCTCCAGCCAGTGCCTCCACTCCTCAAAGGCGGATGGCCAGAAGTTGGCCAGAAGTTCGCGATCACCCACGTCACAGTTGCGTTCTGCAGAGTTGAGCTTACGAGAATAGAAGGCACACGGGAACATTTTCGCAGGTTTACCACACCGCTGTGACAGGACAGCCCCCACTCCTGTGTTAGACGCATTCACCTCAATGATAAACTCCCTCTCAGGATCCGGGTGACGGAGGATAGGAGCAGAAGTGAATCTCTCCTTGAGCTGAGCAAAGGCCGCTGTGCAATCCGATATTCGTAGTGCCCGGATGTAGTAGAGAACGCAGTTTTCCACTCGTCACCACTCCGTATGCGAATCGGGTTGTATTTAAGTCCAGCTTGGTAAAGTAGCGGGCAGTACGGAGCATCTCCAGGGCTGCTGGAACTAACGGGAGAGGATAGCGATATTTCACTGTCACTTCGTTAAGACCACGATAATCAATATACGGCCGAAGACCCCCATCCTTCTTCTTGACAAAAAAGAATCCGGCGGAAGCCGGAGATGTAGAGCTAGTGATGAAACCTTTAGACAGCTGTTCGTCAATGTACGCCCTCATGGTCTCAGGTTGTGACAACGGGTAAACTCTTCCGCGTGGAGGTACAGCTCCAGGTAAAAGCTCAATAGCACAGTCGCCAGCACGGTGAGCGGGAAGATGAGAAGCCTCAGTTTCGCTGAAAGCCAGAGCTACAGTGAGGAAAATAAGTATTTGAACACCCTGCTATTTTGCAAGTTCTCCCACTTGGAAATCATGGAGGGGTCTGAAATTGTCACCGTAGGTGCATGTCCACTGTGAGAGACATAATCTAAAAAAAAAATATCCAGAAATCACAATATATGATTTGTTAACTATTTATTTGTATGATACAGCTGCAAATAAGTATTTGAACACCTGTCTATCGGCTAGAATTCTGACCCTCAAAGACCTGTTAGTCTGCCTTTAAAATGTCCACCTCCACTCCATTTATTATCCTAAATTAGATGCACCTGTTTGAGGTCGTTAGCTGCACAAAGACACCTGTCCACCCCATACAATCAGTAAGAATCCAACTACTAGGGGTGTAACGGATCGCAGTTGATCCGTGATCCGTACGGATCACGACCCACGGTTCGGCACGCAAGTGACCCGCGGATTTATTGTGCATTTTTTTTAAACTTGTGGATTAATCTGAATTGTTTAGCGATCGCAGACTAAAAGACAGTTTTTCTGCCAATATTGCTTTTTAAGTGATCTCGTTCCTTTAAACTCGATGCTGAGTTTCAGAGAAACACGTGTTCACGTGAATAGGGCATGTTAATCAGTCAACAGTGGCTATAGCGGAGAAGTAGAAGAACTTGAAAAGCCTCCCGCATGATTCAAATCGCATGTATGGGAGCATTTTGGCTTCCCTGTAAAATATAATGATGACGGAAGAAGGGTGGTCTACAAAACTGTAACATTATGTAGGCACTGTGGCACGAGTAAGCCGTATGAAAGTGGCGCATACATCGAGCATATGGCACCTGCTGACGCCCGTTTCACAGATACTCCGTTTGCCGTGCGTATGCGGTGCATATTTTTTCCGTACCCTTGTTAATGGATAGGCTACAGCTTTCACTGCACGCGGCTTCGGTCCGTCAGGTGCGCTCCAGGAGCGCGTGGCCATACAGCTGTGCTGCGATCGTTTCCGCACAGAGTCTATTTGATGTGCTGGCGCTGAATTAAAGTGACAGCGCATCCGCTTTAAAACAAACATGTATCGATGCAAAAATCTAGTAATTCCATCACAGATGCATAATGTAACGTCTACTTGGTTTTAAAGTCAACACATGGCTTTTTGCCTCGAGTAAAGCAAGGAAAACGGCCTTTAAGTAAACAAGGAGAAATAATGGAGAGCACCTGTCCTTTCTTGGAGGTGCAAAAACAAAGTTCTTTATGACCTGCAGGATTTCTTGTAAAAAGATTTAAAAACGAAAGAAAAGCGTAAGTTAATTTAAAATGTTTGTTATTTTAACATAGTCTATTGTCTGTTTTGCAATTTGCATGAGCAACGTAATATATACATCTAAAGTAGGTATTAGGCTATATAAATACAAAGTAATGAATTCAATAAAACGTTGTTTAAGTGTAGTGCGTTTAAACATGATATCTATAAAATAGTGTATAGGCCTACAAAGAGAATTGCAATGCTGACAAGTGTGAGAGGTCTACTCTCTCCCCAGAGAATGTTGACATCATAATCTCTTTAAAAAAAAAAAAGAAGAAGAAGAAGCTCAGGCCCATTTTCACGTCTCAGGTTGTTTTTAGTCAAATTTGATTTATTCAGATGGTTATATATTTATTTTATTTTTGTTAACACCAAAAGTTTCTTGTTAACCTATAAACCATATAGGTTATGTTAACACCAAAAGTTCCTTGTTAACCTATAAACCATATAGGTTATGTTAACACCAAAAGTTTTCATGTAATAAATGGAAAGCAAATAAAAATAGTCTCCTCCCCCTTTTATTCTGATCCGAAAAATGATCCGATCCGTGACTCATGATCCGTAGTTCGATCCGAACCGTGAGTTTTGTGATCCGTCGCACCACTACCAACTACTAACATGGCCAAGACCAAAGACATTTACATTTAGTCATTTAGCAGACGCTTTTATCCAAAGCGACGTACAAATGAGAGCAATAGAAGCAACTAGAACAGTCAAGGGCAACAATATGCAAGTGCTGTAACAAGTCTCAGTTAATCTAACACAGAACACACAGGACTTTTTTTTTTTTTTTTTTTTTTTTTTAATAAATTAGACAGACAGAGAATGAATAGAGTGATAAGTGCTATTCTTGATTGATCAGGTGCTGCTGGAAAAGACGTGTCTTTAGCCGTTTTTTGAAAATGGCTACAGACTCGGCTGCTCGAATTGCGATAGGCAGGTCATTCCACCAGGTGGGGGCGGTCCAGGAAAAGGTCCGTGAGAGTGATTTCATGCCTCTTTGGTATGGCACCACAAGGCGTCGTTCACTGGCAGAACGTAAGCTCCTGGAGGGTGTGTAAGTCTGAACAAGCGAGTTTAGGTATATTGGTGCAGAGCCAGTGGTTACTTTGAAGGCGAGTACCAGTGTCTTGAATTTGATGCGAGCGGCTATTGGCAGCCAGTGGAGATTGATGAAGAGAGGTGTGACGTGTGCTCTCTTCGGCTCGTTAAAGATCACCCTCGCCGCTGCATTCTGGATCAGTTGCAAGGGTTTGATAGTGCATGCCGGAAGGCCTGCTAGAAGAGCATTACAGTAGTCCAGTCTGGAGAGAACAAG
This sequence comes from Romanogobio albipinnatus, assembly GCA_023566225.1. Lineage (NCBI taxonomy): Eukaryota > Metazoa > Chordata > Actinopteri > Cypriniformes > Gobionidae > Romanogobio > Romanogobio albipinnatus. Next base: position 28,692,627 of record CM042253.1, on the reverse strand, counting down.
AGCTTGGACCAAGAGTTGTGTGGCCTGCTCGGATAGGAAGGGTCTAATCTTCCTAATGTTGTATAATGCAAATCTGCAGGACCGGGATGTTGCAGTGATGTGGTCAGTGAATTTTAGCTGATCATCAATCACAACTCCAAGGTTCCTGGCTGTCCTGGACGGAGTTATGGTTGATGATCCGAGCTGAATGGAGAGATTATGATGAAGTGCTGGGTTGGCTGAGACCACGAGCAGTTCTCTCTTTGCAAGGTTGAGTTGCAGGTGATGCTCCTTCATCCAGGCAGAAATGTCTGTTAGGCAGGCAGCAATACGAACACCAACCGTGGGATCATCTGGTTGAAATGAGAAGTAGAGTTGAGTGTCGTCGGCATAGCAATGATAGGAAAAGCCATGTTTCTGAATGACAGTTCCCAGTGATGACATGTAGATGGAGAAGAGAAGTGGTCCAAGCACTGAGCCCTGTGGAACTGAAGGACCTACCTGAGAGGTAAGACTTGAGCCACTGGAGAGCAGTACCCGAGATGCCCATCTTCATGAGAGTTGACAGGAGGATCTGGTGGTTAACTGTGTCAAAAGCAGCAGACAAATCCAGTAAGATAAGTACTGTGGATTTGGAAGCCGCTCTTGCCTGTCTCAGTGCCTCCTTAACCGAGAGCAGGGCAGTCTCAGTTGAGTGGCCACTTTTGAAGCCGGATTGGTTGATGTCCAGGAGGTTGTTCTGTTCAAGAAACGTAGAGAGCTGGTTAAAAACAACTCGCTCGAGTGTCTTTGCAATGAAAGGCAGAAGGGATACCGGTCTGTAGTTTTCTAAAAGTGCTGGGTTCAGAGAGGGTTTCTTAAGCAGTGGGGTTACCCGAGCCTGCTTGAATGCTGTGGGGAAGGTCCCGGTGTGAAGAGAGGTGTTGACAATGTGAGTGAGTGCAGGAGTAACAGAAGAAGAAATGGCCTGAAGGAGGTGAGTGGGGATAGGGTCAAGCGGACAGGTAGTGGGGTGGTTGGAAAGGATGAGTTTGGAGACTTCAGCTTCAGAGAGCAGAGAAAAAGAGGGGAACGTATGTGTGATGGTTGTTGAGATGTGTGTGTCGGTTTGTGGTGTGGAGAATTGGCTGCTGATGGAGGAGATTTTATTTGTGAAAAATGATGCAAAGTCATCAGCTGTAAGAGTTGATGAAGGAGGGGGGGTGGAGGACAAAGGAGGGAAGAGAACGTTCTGAAAAGTGCACGAGAGTCAGAGCAGTTGTTGATTTTGTTGTGGTAGTATTTAGTTTTAGCAGTGGAGACATTAGCAGAGAAAGAAGCGAGGAGAGACTGATACAGGGTCAGGTCAGTAGTGTTTTTAGTTTTGCGCCACTTCCTCTCTGCCACCCGGAGCCCAGAGCGATGTTCGCGGAGAACATCAGACAGCCAGGGGGCAGAGGGAGTGGTGCGAGCTGGCCTGGTTGAAACGGGACAGAAGTTGTCTAAGCAAGATGTTAGAGTGGAGCAAAGAGTGTCAGTAGCACTGTTAGTGTCCAGAGCTGAGAACTGAGCAGGTGGAGGGAGTGAGGAGGAAACCATAGTGGATAGACGGGAGGGAGAGAGTGAGCGTAGATTACCCCGAAAGGTGATCAGCGGAGGAGTGTGTGTTGTGTCAGGAGTCAGTAGGAGGTTTAGAGTGATGAGAAAGTGATCTGAGGTGTGCAATGGAGTAACTAAAGGGTCTTCTGTGGAGCAGTAGCGTGTGTAGATAAGGTCCAGATGGTTACCTGATTTGTGAGTAGCTGTAGTAGATACTCGCTTAAGGTCAAATGAGGTCAGAAGAGTGGTGAAGTCTGCAGCCTGTGGTTTGTCAAGGTGAATGTTGAAGTCACCGAGGAGTACCAGAGGGGTGCCATCCTCGGGGAAGTGAGATAGTAAAATATCCAATTCCTCCAAGAAGTTACCCAGTTGACCTGGAGGGCGATAAATAACTACAACATGGATTTTAGCAGGGTGAGTGATAGTGATTGAGTGTGATTCAAATGAGTCGTTGCCAGATAAAGAAGGAATGGGGTCAAATTTACAATCCTTTGAGATGAGCAGACCAGTACCTCCGCCCCTCCCAATCGGGCGAGAGGTGTGTGAAAAAGAGAAATTATTTGAGAGGGCCGCAGGAGTGGCAGTGTCTTCTGGTTTGATCCAGGTTTCAGTTAGAGCCATGAGACTGAGATGTGAATGAGTGGAGAACGATGCAATAAAGTCTGCTTTGTTTACAGCAGACTGGCAATTCCAGAGACCAATTGGAATGGACATTAATGTAGCAGAGGAAATAGGTACACTACGCAGATTATTAGTATTATGGCGTCTAGAATGTACGGAGCGTGATTTACGGGTGTGTGTGATAATAGTAGAGATTTGGAAGCACATAGTGAATACAGGTCAGACAAATAAACGGATGAAAACAAGCAAACCACAAAAGTGGACAAAGTAGAAGGAAAGCTATACTCAAGTGCCTTGTCGGTGTGCTTGCTCGAGTGGAGTCGCGCAAAGTAGAGTCGATGTCTTTACACTCTTCGGTCTTCACACGAGGAGGGCTTCACACGAGGGCTGCCGCTTCCGCTGCCGCGGAGCACTACTCAATTTATTCTCACAATAAGTGTCGTCAGTGAATACAGCTGGCCACTCCCAGCGAAACGCGTTAGCTTGCACGTGGTCAAGGGATCAGCTTGTTAACAAACAAACAGCACTACACCACATAGACAACGTTCTAAATAACAGCTGAACTACAGATCAAATGAGGAAAATGAATACAGTACTCACACAATAGTTGTTCTCCCTGATGTTCGATCGCTTCTCTCTGACTCAGTGTAAACAATGAACGCACTATATACCACCTGGCTTATGGCCACGCCCAGCGAAACGCGTTAGCTTGCACGTGGTCAAGGGATCAGCTTGTTAACAAACAAACAGCACTACACCACATAGACAACGTTCTAAATAACAGCTGAACTACAGATCAAATGAGGAAAATGAATACAGTACTCACACAATAGTTGTTCTCCCTGATGTTCGATCGCTTCTCTCTGACTCAGTGTAAACAATGAACGCACTATATACCACCTGGCTTATGGCCACGCCCAGCGAAACGCGTTAGCTTGCACGTGGTCAAGGGATCAGCTTGTTAACAAACAAACAGCACTACACCACATAGACAACGTTCTAAATAACAGCTGAACTACAGATCAAATGAGGAAAATGAATACAGTACTCACACAATAGTTGTTCTCCCTGATGTCCGATCGCTTCTCTCTGACTCAGTGTAAACAATGCTGTCCAAAGACAATAGAGACAAAATTGTACACCTCCACAAGGCTGGAAAGGGCTACGGGGAAATTGCCAAGCAGCTTGGTGAAAAAAGGTCCACTTTTGGAGCAATCATTAGAAAATGGAAGAAGCCAAACATGACTGTCAATCTCCCTCGGACTGGGGCTCCAAGCAAGATCTCACCTCGTGGGGTCTCAATGATCCTAAGAAAGGTGAGAAATCAGCCCAGAACTACACGGGAGGAGCTGATCAATGAACTGAAAAGAGCTGGGACCACCGTTTCCAAGGTTACTGTTGGTAATACACTAAGACATCATGGTTTGAAATCATGCATGGCATAGAAGGTTCCCCTGCTTAAACCAGCACATGTCAAGGCCCGTCTTAAGTTTGCCAATGACCATTTGGATGATCCAGAGGAGTCATGGGAGAAAGTCATGTGGTCAGATGAGTCATTCATCTAAATTCCACTAAACGTGTTTGGAGGAAGAAGAATGATGAGTACCATCCCAAGAACACCATCCCTAATGTTAAGCATGGGGGTGGTAGCATCATGCTTCGGGGGTGTTTTTCTGCACATGGGACAGGGCGACTGCACTGTATTAAGGAGAGGATGACCGGGGCCATGTATTGCGAGATTTTGTGGAACAACCTCTTTCCCTCAGTTAGAGCATTGAAGATGGGTCGAGGCTGGGTCTTCCAACATGACAATGACCCGAAGCACACAGCCAAGATAACCAAGGAGTGGCTCTGTAAGAAGCATATCAAGGTTCTGGCGTGGCCTAGCCAGTCTCCAGACCTAAACCCAATAGAGAATCTTTGGAGGGAGCTCAAACTCCGTGTTTCTCAGCGAAAGGCCAGAAACCTGACTGATCTAGAGAAGATCTGTGTGGAGGAGTGGGCCAAAATCCCTCCTGCAGTGTGTGCAAACCTTGTGAAAAACTACAGGAAACGTTTGACCTCTGTAATTGCAAACAAAGGCTACTGTACCAAATATTAACATTGATTTTTTCAGGTGTTCAAATACTTATTTGCAGCTGTATCATACAAATAAATAGTTAAAAAATCATATATTGTGATTTCTGGATTTTTTTTTAGATTATGTCTCTCACAGTGGACATGCACCTACGATGACAATTTCAGACTCCTCCATGATTTCCAAGTAGGAGAACTTGCAAAATAGCAGGGTGTTCAAATACTTATTTTCCTCACTGTAGGTCGTGGTATTCGGGGGGAATTCTCTGAAAATCCACTCCCTTGAGGGAAGCGCTGTGGTGTTCAGTACCCTGGACAGCGACCATGCAGTTGCTCTGACAGAATGCGGACCACCGGGATATCCTCCCATCAGACCAGGAAATTTGGGGGTTATGTTTCTCCAGCCATGGAAGCCCCAAGATTATAGGATGCATGGGCGAGTGAATCGTGAATAACTGGATGGTCTCAGAATGCTGTGTCCCGATGCTGAGCATGAGTGGTTGCGTGGTGTATTGCACCTCTCCTGACCCCAGGGGGGGCCCATCAAGCGCTTCCACTGATACACCAGGCTCACATGCGAGGAGAGAAACACAAAGAGTTTTGGCGAATGCAAGATCGATGAAGTTCCCAGCAGCACCAGAATCAATCAAGGCTTTTACGTTTAGAGTTTGTCCATTAAACTTCAAAGAACTCTCTACATGAAATAATTTAGAAGAGGGATTCGAACTCATCGCCGTAGAATTCTTGAGCGCTGGATTAACCGGACATGTGTCCCTCAGATGTCCCGCCTCGCCGCAATACATGCAGAGATGATTTTGGCGTCTCCTCTCCCGCTCCGCCGTAGATAGGCGTGTGTAACCAATCTGCATGGGCTCCGACTCCGCGTTGGGGGAAGCATTTTCAAGGAAGCTGGACCTGAGAGGTGTGCGTCGGGAGCGAATCAAGTTGTCGAGGCGGATAGCGAGCTCCATGATTTGATTCAAGGATTTACCGTCGCCGCGGCATGCCAGCTCTCCCTGGAGATCCGGGTTCAATCCCTTACGATACAGGAGATTTAGAGGTTCCTCCTCCCATCCAGTTTGGGCTGCCAGGGTCCGAAACGAGAGTGTGTAGTCCGCTGCGGTAGACTTTACCTGGCGTAACGTAAGCAGTAGTTCTCCTGGATCCTTTCCTCCTGCTGAATGTTCAAACACTTCTCTAAATTGGGTCAAAAACTCATCATAAGAGGGGAAAGAGAGCTGACCTCCAGACCAGAGCGCAGTAGCCCATTCCAGAGCCCAGCCGGTGAGTAGGGAACATATGAAGGAAACGCGGCTTGCATCAGTGGAATAGGACTGTGTCTGCTGGTCGAAATACAAGCTGCACTGCAACAGAAATCCCTTACAGGCAGAAGGTGAGCCATCAAATTTTTCGGGAAGGGATAATTTAAGGTGTTTTGAATTGTTACTCACGGCAGGTGGAATGGCAGCAGGTGCAGTCGGATTTAGAGCTTGATTTTCAGCCACGCTCGGCGGGGAAAGGGCTCAGACCGATCTCACGAGCTCCTCGGTGAGAGCTGCTAATTTTACCAGCTGTTGATGAGTGATCAGCACCTCAGCTTGAGAGGATACCTCAGAGGCCAGTTGAAGGAAATCTGCTGGATCCTGTTTTGGTGAAGTCTTCTGTGATGAAGAGGCTGAAGCGTTCGGATCCATTTGCAGTACTTTAATAACACAGGTAAGCCAACAGAGATAGGCAGACATAAAGATCAAACAGAACACATGAAGGGCAATCCAGGGAACGAAAGTCAAACAGGCATAGGTCAGAGGCAGGCGGCTAAGGTGCAAAAACGAAATCAGAGTCCAAGTCAAAGATACCAGAGCAAACACGAGAAATAAGCTAGAGGCAGAGTAAGGGTAAAACAAGACTTCACAAATGAACAAAGAGCAGAGCAGTCCAGATAAAGGTGAGCTGAGGATCCACAGGTGATAATTATGCAATGATAATTAGCAGTGGAGGAAGGATGGGAAATGCAGTCCTAATACGCAGGAGAGAGGGATCTGGTGAAACCAGGAGGAGGCGTTGTCGAGCGTTCCGTGACAAATATAGTGCATATATTTAGTGAAAGAGTTGATTTCTCTAGTGAATTAACAGCTGTGGACACTGAAGGACTTCTGACTCTGAGGTAAACGATGCTGCGTGACATTGTTTACAAGCTGTTTGACGTCTTTCCGCGATTGAAACACTGAGCGATTACACGACATATGATATGTTTCAGTAAGTGTTATCCTCAACATACCTTAAGATATTAATTCATGTTTATTCTTCTGGAAGAGATGACCGCGTTCACTCGCGCTCGCTTGCATTGACGCGCCTATAGGCTAGTGATCAGTCACATTAAAGAGCGTCAAAACGGAATTTCTCTTTTGAATTTCTTGATAAAATGGACTTAATACTTATGTTCAAGTGGGAACTAGGATTTAAGTGTTCCGCGCTTAAAACAAGCCGACTGTTAAAGATGCATTCAGAACCGTTCGGTACACACGCGCACCGAACCGAGAGCCCTGTACCGAAACGGTTCGGTACGAATACGTGTAGCGTTACACCCCTAATATATATATATAACAAGAAAACACTGAAATTGAAATTTGTATATAGTCAAATTAATAGAACAGAATATAATAGAATTTATTCTAACAGATTCTAGATTCCAACAGAGCAAAGTAGTACAAAAAAGTAGTGTGTCATACCACAGTGATTTGGCCATTATGAGAATAATTACAGTATACACTGACAGACTGTGTGTGTGAGAGAGAGAGAGTGTGTGTCGGTGTGAATAGTCCAATCTGTCTGCTCAGACTGTGCTCCGTTGGTGTTATTGGCTTAATCGCCCACATTATCAGATTGCACATAGGAATTTGCTCTCAATTAATTCAGATTTCAGTTTTTGCCTTATCAAAAAAATCAAAACATTTATTCTCTTTACAACCCATTGATTTATCATTGACATTCTTAGACTTTGTTCACACTGCACACAATCAGATTTTTTATTTTTTTTTTTTTCAGATATGTATTTTTTCAGATAGGTATTTTTATCACCGAACCTAAAGATACCAAACCTAAAGGCAAGGGAATACGTTCATAACCTGATTGGTAGGCTTTTATGACGTTTTGCCTATTTTGAGACAGAACTTACCAAACATCCAAAACAATGCTGTGTTAGCCTACATATGATGGCATTTTGACCAGCTGAGAACATGTGAAGAGTTTCTAAAATGTGTAGAGTCAAAACAGTGGCAAGAATCCCTCTGTCACACACACAAACGATCTGCTGCGAGGAGACACGGTTCTGATGCCTATACCGAACTGTTAAGGGGGTGGGGGGGGTGGTATGCGTGAGCAAAAAGGCATTCTGTCCTTTTTAGGGTCTCACCTTCTTGTTTTTAGTTCGTTTACATGTCTTTGGTCCATGTTGCATTCATATTTAATTCAAACTGCACCAGAGTTTGTTTGGAAGCGGACCAAGACCCATCTTTTCAGTTGTCTCGGTCCACTGGTTTGGTGCGCACCAGGGTTTGGATGGCAGCGATTGCACTTATATTCAAATGAACCGCACTAACAGAGCAAATTGAACTAAACCTGCCAAGTGTGAACACACCCTGAGAGTTCCAATGGCATAGCAAGTCAGCCCTTGGCACATATGCAAAAAAATGTTAACGGACCTCCTCAGTAGAAATCGCAAGCTGGTGGTACCCTGCATACCCAGACACTATGCCACTAGAGATTTCACAGTGTCATTTTCCAGTTTGATTAAATATGATCTGCTTCATGAAGTGTCACCAGTATCTACATCAGCACAATGCCAAAAGACCATGAGTTATGAAAAGCAACTGTTTTGAAATCCAATATGACCAATTAGACTTGAAAATCACATGTAATCAGATTTCAAACATATGAATGTGGTTTGGATCAGGTTTGTTACACTGAATTTCATATGGTTTGTTGCTGTTCAGACTACACAAAAACCAAATGGATTTAAATCAGATATGCCAAAAATCGGTCTAAACAAAGCGTTAACCCCCCTGGGCTGGTAAGGCTTAGCATGCTGCTTTATAGCAGCAATGCTGTAAGCTAGTAAAGCTGACTATTAACTCATCTATCCGCTTTTCCTCTCTCTTTTAGATGGACAAAGAGCTTGGCTCGTCCCCCAGGTCTAAGTCCAGATACACAGGCAAAGTGCGACTGTGTGTTGCCCGCTACAAGTAAGTGGATCCACTACAGCTGTTGTAACGTGTTACCATATGTTACAATTGGACATTTGCTGTAATAATAGGTTATAGCGTGTCATTAGCTGTAATGATTAGTTATATCATGCCATTAGCTGTAATGATTAGTTGTAGAATAGCATTAGTCACTGTATTAGGTCTGCCTTAAAGAAATATTCTGGGTTAAGTACAAGTTAAGTGTATCAACAACATCTGTGCACACAATCAATTACCACAGACAAAAATGTTGGCTCATCTACCAAGTATAGCTGATAAACATTTAAAATACGCTGTCATACAATCATAAAAAAAAAGCAAAAATACAAGCTTGACATTGCTGCTTTTAAACCCTCCAGTCAGTTTGCCCTAGGGCTTCCATTGCTCCACTAACATAACCAGATGGTTTTTACAAAAATAATGAAAAGTAATGTTTCAAACAGGTTTCGCCCACTATATTAAGCTGGCCGGGATGCCTAAACAAACAAAGAAATGTTTTGTAGCTGCCAGAGAACTACAGTGTTTAACATTTTAGGGAAATCAACCTACAAGTTGCTTAGTAATATCAGCATTTTGCACTAATAGTTTAACATTAAAAACATATACATTTCTCCTTTAGGTTTGATGTAATCAAGAATGTACCTTTCAATATAGGGTTTAATAAAAAATAAATCATGAATTGATTTCAGCGTGTCCTCTGTGCAGTTATAACCCTTACGATGGCCCCAATGAGCATCCTGAAGCAGAGCTCCCCTTGGTGGCTGGGAAGTACCTGTATGTTTATGGGACCATGGATGAGGACGGCTTCTATGAGGGTATGTCACAATACAGGACTACTTCAGAGTGGTTATATACTACCTTTCAGTTTGAGAAGTTTTGAGAAGAACGTTTTTGAACGTAGTCTCTTCAAAGTTGTCTGCTCAACAAGGCTGTATTTATTTGATCAAATATACAGTAAAACAGTAATATTGTGACATAATTGCAATTTAAAATAAATAAACTTTTCTATTTGGATATATAAAAAAAAAAAAAATGTATTCCTGTGATGGCATTATTTTAGTCACATGCTCGGTCATTCTAATATGATGATTTATTGCTTAAAAAACATTTCCTATTATTATCAATGTTGAAAACAGTTGTGCTGCTTAATATTTTTGTGGAAGCTGTTTTTTTTCAGGTTTCTTTAATAAATAAATCAAATTATTTGAATTAGTAACCTTTTGTAACATTTTAAGGGCCTTCTCATACACCCGGCGCAATGCAACGCACATGTTTTTTGCTAGTTTCAGCCCGATCCAGTTATCATTTTCACGTCCAGCGCCTATGTTAAAATAGCAAATGCACTCGCGCCCATCTGTTCGCCCATGGGCATGCTGGTCTGAAAACGAGGTGTGTTTAGGTACATTTTTGGCCTGTTGCTATTTTGAGGCAACTGAAAACGACTGCTCAGTCATTTTTGTGTTATTTAAAGGGCACGTTAGTAATATGCGCCTATAGGCAGGTGCACAACATGCATACACTCAGCTTATTACACACAGGGACGCGCAGCAGCTCACAAACATTTTTAAATATTAAAAATAAAAGGATTCCTCTCTGGAGAAGCGTTCCGTGTAAATAGAGAATTTGCCATGGTGCTAGCAAGGGAATGGGAGAAGAGACTCTGATTGGTTTATTGCACGTTACACCTAAAACACACCCATGACTCATTAAGTGACTAGGTACAACCCTTTTAGATCATGTGCCTGGCGCGCTGACCGTTTTTTTCTGTCATTAAACTAGCTCAAATGGATTCGGACACGCCCTAAGTGCACCTGCGCCATGCGCTTTAGACCATGCGCTCAAATCGTTAAAATAGGGCCAAATATGTCTACTGTCACTTTTGATCAATTTAATGAATATGTGCTGAATAAAAGTATTAATTTCTTTAAAAAAAAATCTTACTGACCCTTTTGAATGGTAGTGTTCAACTGCTGCTGTTTCCTCGGTTTGAACAATACAGTGCCAGCAGTCAAAATTGTTAAAGATCCCATGAAGACATTGACAAGTGTATGAATAGTCTTTCTGCTTTTTTTTACCACTCAATGTCCTTTTCCAGGGGAGTTGATGGATGGACAGCAGGGTCTCGTTCCCTCCAACTTTGTGGACTTTGTCCAGGATGAGGAGCTTCCCTCGATTCCTCTTTTGGACCGCATCAAGGAACCGTCCTACCTCAACCACAGCCCCACCTCCATGCCGAGCAGCGCCGTGAGCACTCTCAGCACGCTGCTCTCAGAGAGGCTGGACGCCCTGGGCTCGGGTACCGGGACGGGCACCAGCAGCAGCAGTGGGGTGAGCAGCCTGGGCATGAGCATGGGGCTGGGCATGGACTTTCTGGGACCCTGCAGCAACGGCACAGGCACGCTGGACGTGAACATCGATGAGATCGGAGAAGACATCGTGCCTTACCCCCGTCGCATTACCTTGATCAAGCAGCTGGCCAAGAGTGTCATCATAAGTTGGGACCCTCCGGTGGTTTTGCCTGGGTGGACGCCCATCAGCGGCTACAACGTCCTGGTGGATCAGGAGGTGCGCATGAGCGTGCCCTTCGGCGGCCGCACCAAGTCTTTGATTGAAAAGCTGAACCTGGCCTCCTGTACTCACCGCATCTCCATCCAGAGCATGACGGAGCGGGGGCTCTCCGATCCTCTGCGCTGCACACTGCTGGTGGGGAAAGATGTGGTAGTGGCACCCTATTACCTTCGTGTGGAGAATATCACACAAGTATCGGCTGAACTCACCTGGATGCCGAGCAACAGTAACTACAGCCACATGATCTTCCTGAATGATGTGGAGTATGATGTAGTGAAGCCTGGAGGGTACAAATACCACTTCTACAATCTGAAGCCCATGACGGTGTATAAGATACGGGTGGTGGCCCGACCCCATCAGATGCCCTGGCAGCTTCCCCTTGAGCAGAGGGAGAAGAAGGAGGTCTCAGTGGAGTTCTGCACACAGCCAGCCGGTGAGTTAGTTAACACTGAGTGCACTCTCTACATGTTAAATTCTTATTGCTAAGTGATTTTACATTTGGTTATCACTAGGGCTGTTAATCAATTGAAACATTCAATCAGATTAATTGCATAATATTTCGTTGCGTCGCAGATCGCCATGCGTTCTTGCAAAAACGTGAAGTTGATACTTCAAGATTGAATTGCTTCAATGGTAGGAAAATTTCTTATTACAGAATTTTACATACAAGTCGGGGTTCATGATTAATTGCTTTGTTTTTTTATGGAATAAACCAAAAAATATAATTGTAATATGATGTGTGTAAGATGCAATTAATTTGCATTTATTTATTATATAATATTTAAAAATACATATATTGATAAATATTATTATTTTATTAAGAAATTAATACTTTTTTTCAAGAAAGGATGCATTAACTAGATCAAAATTGACAGTAAAGACCTTTATAATGTTACAAAAGATTTCTGTTTCAAATAAATGCTGTTCCTTTGAAGAATCCCTGAAAAAAAATGTGTCAACTATTAAAATGGATAATAATAAGAAATGTTTCTTGAGCACCAAGTCAGCATATCAGAATGCTTTCTGAAGGATCATATGGCACTGAAGACTTACAATGCTAATAATCAGCTTTGACATCACAGGAATAAATTGCATTTTAAAATATATTAAAATATAAAACAGTTATTTTTTTTATTTTGTAATAATATTTCTCAATATTGTTGATTTACTATTGTATTGATCAAATAAATGCAGCCTTGGTGATCATAAGATATTTCTTCCAAAACATTCTAAAAACTTACTGACCCATATTTTTTTTAACTTATTTCAATAAATTGATGTGTCAACCCTAGTTTTCACTGACCTGGATTTTTACAGTACATTTTTCTCAAGATTTTTCTCAAGTCTTGTCACCTCCATGCCAATGTGTTGTCTGTGGTTGCTAGGCTGTTGCTTAGAGCTTTCTAAAGTGCAATTTCTATGGTGTTGTGAAATGTTTGTGGTAGCAGTTTTATAGAATGTTTTTTGCTATCTAATTAATCCAGCTGATCCATGTCGAATCACTTAAGGCTATTCATGGTGACCTAAATCTAAAATCTGTAAAATATTTATTGCTGCTTTTAAATATTTGTACCCATATATTTATTATTATTATTATTATTATTATTATTATTATTATTATTATTATTATTATTATTATTATTATTATTATTTCCAGGCCAAAACATCTGTAATACCAAGTTTTTAGGGTATGAAATCTCAAGAATTAGGATTGCTGCTGGTACCTCGAAATGAGCACAATGATACCCAACTAAAATGTTAAAATCAATATTTTGATCATGACAGGGACTAAAATTGACAGAAAGCCTAATCAAGGCTAGTTCACCCAAAAATGAAAATTATGAAAATTATATTTTTCTTACAGAAACGCATCACTTCGATTTGGAAGGCCTTTATTACCTTACCGTACCATTTATTTTTATAAAAATATGTTAAAATCGGCAACATATCTGATTGCGTTTCTGGTCAGAGAAGACAGAACTGCATCCCTGGACAACTCTAATACTAATCAGAATAGCGGCAGACACAAGCAACAGGAGTTAGATCAGAAATCAAATTATTTGATTTCAGTTACAAATTTCCAAGAACCGTGGATTTGATAAGACACATGCATTTAGATTCCGCTTAATGACTCCGGTGTGCGCATTTTAAAATGACTTCAAATCCTTCAAGCGCAAGAAGAACTGCGCTGTTTTCTGTGCGGTGCACACTTCCAAAACATGCACACAGAAAGCCGCCTCTCATACTGTATAGTTCTTTTTGCACTTGAACGAAGAAATGCAAACGAAAATATGTCGAAATATCCTTGTAACACCATCGGTTATGTCTTAAGTGAACGTAAACAGTTGACAAAGAAAACGCATGTGTAACAGTATATCGTAGGGGTGGCGAACTCCAGTCCTGGAGAGCCTCAGCCCTGCAGAGTTTAACTCCAACCCTGATAAAACTCACCTGCCTGTAGCTTTCTAGTAACACATCAGACTTTGGTTAGCTTGTTAAGGTGTGTTTGATTAGGGTTGAAGCAAAACTATGCAGGATTGTGTCGCTCCAGGACCGACATTCGCCACCCCTGGTATATTGGATCCGTGCAGCTCTTAAAGTGACAGCAGCCTAATATTCCTTCTGCCATCACTATAAGTCTTGACTAAATAACTTTTGTAATGCATATTTTATTTATAAAGTGCAGTGCTAGTTTACATTTGATTACAGTTTATGTACCTAAACACCTGACAATCTTAAAACACTGTTTATTTGTGTAAAGTGTTTACTTTAATAATGCTTGAAATTTATATTAGTTAGGCTAGTTGTTTTTTGCTATGGTATTTTTAAACCATATAGTTCCTTGTGTAAGTGTTCTTTGGCCTGTTGATTTTTTCCCCATGGTATTCAGCTACAATGAAATCTTTTGCAATAAGACTTAGAATAAATTTGAATGAGATCTGAGTTTTTTTTTTATCGTATTGGAATCGAAATTAGGAATCGATAAGAATCTAAATCAATAAGCAGAATCATAATCGTTAAAATTCAAACAATATCCAACCCTACCGGTGAGAGAACTGATCGCCTTAATGATATTTGGTCTCAGTGTAGACAGAATATGTGACAGAATAACACACTAGGGTGTAGGGCAATGCAGATATTCGTGAATGATGCTCTTATAGTTGTGCTATCACTGTTTAATGATGTCATTGTATGTTCCGGGAAAACTGAAGTTGTCGTAACAGTGCCTTTTACTGTTGTTTTGGATCCGGCAATTATTAATTTACAAATTAAGCACTGCACCCACGTCTAGAAATGTTTAAGTTTTTTCCAACTTTTAAGGGCCAATTATGAAAATATCTGTACCCAGAGCAGACTCTGATAAAATTGGATTGGAGGGAACAAGTTTGTCTTTGTATCTACAAATTCCTATGAGACCAGCAATCATGATCCTTGTTCATTTATGTTCTCATTCAAATATTTTGAAGATGCTGCTTCCTCAGAGAAAACGTCCCTGCTATATCATAAAATGTGTGAGTTGTTTGTGGGAGTTCCTCATGTGTCAGTTAACAGTTAACATTAGGCGTGTAACCTTGATGTTTGCTATGCTGTTTCTGTTCATCAATTCACCCTGCTAAAGGAGGAGACTGGGAGTTTAGTGCTCCATAATGAGCTTCCTACCCTAGAGAGACTGTAGACAAGCACAAGCTGCCTTCATTAAAAGAACCCTATGGCATGTTAGGGTAAAAAAAACAAGAGCTGTCGGCTCTGGTTTTCACACAGCACCTATTACGCAGACGTCTACCTGAGATGTTGATCAACCGAGTTGCGTTTTGCTTTTCTTCATCTTTCAACGCTGATCCCAGAGGACCCTAAAGATGCCTTGTTTTTAAGCTTTGGAGTACAGACGAATGAGAGCGGAGGAAATGAATGAATGCGTGATGAATGGAAATGGGACGAGCATTTGCCGCAGTAGGGAAGCGGCGCGACTGAAGATGAAAAGAGGAAGATTCAGAGAGGATGTGAGGGGGATGCGAGGGCGGAGGGGGAGAACAGAGGGGGATGCCCGGTATTCTGCTTCTGAGGGAGTCCTCACTTGCTCCTTCTTTACTGTCTCCCACATTATTTCACACCGGAACACACACTGAGACGTATACTCACTCGTTGCAATGCCAAGAAGCAGAGCAGACATGCATATGAGGATGCTTTCAGTGCCAGCTCATTTTTTTTCCTCTGATCCCGAGTGTGACAGCCATTGTCCAGGGAGGAAATGAAAGGCCGTCAGCATTATCATGGCTGTCTCCTGCTTTGCTGTGGCTCTCAGCAGAGCCTATGATCATTATCAGTTGCAGATTTTATTGGTATAGAATGTTAATTAATCCTAATGTTCTGTTTGGTGTTGAGAGACCTGAAGACCCATTTAATATCCATGGATATTCCATGACTTAATTCTAGTCTTATGTGGACTGATTATTGAGAACTTCATAGCATTTTACTAATCAATGGTGCATTACTTATGTTTGAGTTTGAGTTCTGTGCTAAGATAAATAATACTTTTTTTTTGTTTGATGTACATAGTAGAGATACATTTTTTAACCCTTAAATGCATGAATGTTTCGCCAATCATTATTACATATTCGGCAATAGTGTAAAACTCTCCTGACATTAGAGCAGTGGTTCTCACACCTGTCCTGGGGACCCCTCACCACTGCACATTTTTCATGTCTCCCTCATCAGACACCCAATTCAAGGCTGAATCCGAAATCGCCCCCTATACCCTTAAATAGGGCATTATTTGAGGGGATAGCCATTGGTAGTGGTGTCCGAAACCATAATGGACGTTATTGAGTGCACTCATTCAATCCCACATTGCACCGCAATAACGAGTGTACAGCCGATGGACACTCAAAGGCTGTCCGACTTCATGCACTCGTTTTCATTCACGCCTTCAAGTTAACTATATTAGTTGACTAACGTAGGGAATAGTGAATGAGGGTTTAGGGGGCAATTTCGGATTCAGCCCAAGTCTTGCAGTCTCTACTAATGAGCTGATGATTTGAATCAGGTGTGTTAGATGAGGTAGACATGCAAAATGTGCACTGGTTGGGGGTCCCCAGGACAGGTTTGAGAACCACTGCATTAGAGGAACAGTTACAGAAGAATAAAATAAAGCATATTTTGTTACCTTTTGGAGCTTGGAATGGTTCAGTTTGAGCGGATGATTTTATACCATCATCACTGTCCTCGTCAGATCTCATTTCCCAGTATATTCAGCATCTGCCTCATATTCACCATCTCAAACATATTCTCAAAACTGTCATTTTCAACATCTTCAAAGTCAATAATTTGATCGCTGACAGCTTCTTCACAAGATCCACCATCAAGTGACAGTGAATATATGCTTGTGTTCAGTACTTAGACACTCAGTAAATCGCTGAGCCATTTCAAGTTTTGCTGATAATATTCTTCCTATTCTTTTCTTGTCTGCCTGCGGTAACTATGAGTGAAACGTCACTCATTGTTGTGCATCAGATATTGCCACATTGTGGAATAAATGTGAACTGCACGTATTCAGTCATCCAAGATTCCTTGGGTCAACAGCGACCCTATCCAATACAGTATTTACAAAAAATGAGTGGGAAAAAAGGCATTCTATTACATATTTTTTTCTTGTTATATTGCTTATAATTAATTGATTGAGGAATTCTAATAAGGTTTATGTCTAACTTGATGAGGAGGAGATATGCATTTAAGGGTTATTAATGTATTTAATTGTTAAACTGACCTCAGACACAACAATGCTATAATGATTACCTGTTTCTGAAGTTGTATTTACACTTCTGTTCAAATGTTTGGGGTCGGTTTTATTGTTTATGAAAGAAATTACTCTTCTGCCCTCTTTTCTTACTTTGCTTTGACAACTATACAAAGCCCCAGTAAAGGTCATAGACAGAAGTCAGGGTCAAACTCTCTTTACTGGAGACCAATTTGTGAAACTGAAATGAACAAAGATTTAGAAAAAATACTATCTCTTACAAAGTTACAGTCACTTCACATAGCTCAAAACGGTATGTAAGGTGCACTCAAATGAAAGATACAAATAAATCACCTTTACACAGCAGAATGAATAAACAATCTAACATCACAAGTATGTGCCTAGAGTTACAGTTAGGGTGTTGTGTAAATAGTTCTTAAAAACATATCCATATAACTTATCAAAATTCACATAATCATATGTTACTGCATAAATGTACCTTTTAAACATACAGATTGTGCTTTTTCAAGTGCAAAACGAGAAGGATGGGCGTAAGGATGTAAAGATGAGGTCTGAGTTCTTAAAGTGACCACTAGATGTCAGTACTAAGAAAGCAAACTATAATATTATTAGGACCAGGATATTCACCAAGGTTGTGTTTATTTTATCAAAATACAGTGAAAACAGTAAAATTGTGAAATATTTAAAATAACCGTTGACTACTTTCATATATTTTAAAATGTAATTATTTCCTGTGATAGCAAAGCTGAATTTTCAGCAGCCATTACTCCAGTCTTCAGAGTCGCATGATCCTTCAGAAATCATTCTAATGTGCTGATTTGGTGCTCAAGAAACATTAACTATTATTATCATCAACCTGTGATATATTTTAGGAATCTTCAATAAATTAAAATATCAAAAGATTACAATTTATTTAAAAGAAAGTTTTTGTAGCATTATACATGTCTTTGCCGTTACTTTTGATCAATTTAAAGCATCTTTGCTAATAAAAATAGTTATTTATTTTCTACTACTTACTCGAAAATAAATAACAATACTACTTACCCCCAACTTTTGAACAGTAGTGTAGCTTCATCAAATAAGCATGACGAATCGATGAATCTATTTGCCAGTGTTAGCTGAAGCTGTAATTTCGATAAAATCACCAAAATATGAGGTGCTTTCCACTCATCTTTTGGTAAATATCAAAGCACAGTCAGCATTGGGGTTAGTGTGTGTAAGCATTTACATAGTGGCATTACCTTATAAATGTATAAGTACATTTTATAATTGTCATTTAATTTGATCAACTTTCATTTTGCAATGTTACCTTCAATAAAATGTAAAGGAATTTGTGAAAACGTAAGTTTACTTGGAAAGCAATATATCAGAAGTGGCTTTGTGCACAACAGCTTTTTAGAAAATGCAAAGAAATCAATGTTTTTAAAGTGTGAAAAGAATGTATTTTTCTCCCACAATGCCTATCTCTGATTTATTTTATTTTTTTATTGATGCTTTTAATTGATATAGAATGTTAATTAAGGATAGGAAGGATGGAACGGTCATGATGGAACGGTCCTGCTCACAGATTATCGAATTTCTAGCACAGTGGACTGCATGCTTCAGGGCATCTTGATGTCTTGAGATAAATGAACCTTCGGTCTAGTCTAGTGCATGTTGTGTTCCCCACCTACAGATTGTGTAATATATACAGGGCAATGTAAACCTATCTGCGGGCTTCCCTGCGGACTAACAGCGCAGGCTTTTATTATGTGATGCCCATCTTCAGGCGTTTAGCCGCGCAGCAGCAACCTCAAATGAAGGCCTGATCAGATAAAGACAGCCTTTGAGCTGTTTTCAATTACAGAGCATTGATCCAGTTCCTCTGGATCAACTTCACAAATTGCATGATCCACTTTTAGCTCCACTGTCTTTCCACAGGCTCTCAGTCATGCCCCTGATGTCTCGGGGCCGATCAGCGCTCCGAGCGCCCCGTGGGCTCTGATCAGTGAGGGGTGGTCATTGATTAAGCACTCCCCGATGATCTGTCTTGTGGTGGGCAGAGAAGTGATCATTGTGGATTAGTGTGATTCATCGAAGAGTTCAAACATGTGACAGGACTACCTGCTGTCTGACATCAGGATGGCTTCTCTTAATTGATTGTTTGAGTGAGAGCTTGTCACTGGGAGACCATATACAGTTTTAATTTGTGTTTTAGTAGACAAGAACTCTGATGGCATTTAACACAATTAAATGCTGTTAAAAAGTTTTGAAAACAATTTTTACATAATAGCTTTCAAATAATAGCTTTGTGTGAGGGAAGAAACTGTTGTAGCTCTCAAATCTTCTTCACACTTGTCTGTGCACAAAGATGGTGCCATTATTTTCATGTGTATCAAGAAAAAATGGTGAGTCTTTCTATTGAGTTTTCCTGATGAGCTGTGCGCAAAGATATAGATGATTTAGATGCAGTGTTGGGCACGTTACTTTAAAAAAGTAATTAGTTATAGTTACTAGTATCTTCTTACAAATAGTAACTGAGTTAGTAACTGAGTTACATCATTATAAAAGTAACTAATTACCAGGGAAAGTAACTACTTTGTTACTTTTTTTTTTTTTTTTTAAATGTTCAAATATTTCAAATAACTTGGATGCCCCCAATATTAAATATGTTAAATCAATGAATTGGAGACTAAATAGAAAAAAATATTATTATAAAACATTGTACATTAATGTACACTATTGTAATGTTGCTGTGGGACAATGTGAGAGACACCTATCAAATTCAATACATCATTGTAAATATTATCAGTAGGCCTACTATAGTGTAAATATAGTGTAAATATTATCAGTACTATACTACTCCTTTGGTAGTGGAGCTCACGTTATCACCTGGGTTTTTAGCCACTAATTTTGTGGCGGCATGTGATGATGTGAGGCGCTTCATTATTTGCCACCGGCGTGGAGAGACTCTTTCTTCCTGGCATAAGTTGCACGTTACATAAGCATTCTTACCTTTCACCTCAACGAGGGAAAAGTAGTGCTTATACTTCCAGTTTGCGAAAGCTACCTTTGAAGTCGTTGGACTTGCCATCGCTCTGACTCTGACTGTGCATATGCGTGTGTGTGTGTGTGAACTCAACCTATCAACCTCAACCTTGTCTCCCACCAATCATCATCAGTTATGTGTAAAACCCCACCCACCCCCCAACACGCATGTCATGCACGCACGCACGCACGCACGCCCGCACACACACACACACACACACACACACACTAACCAACCACATAAAAAAAACGTTGCAGGTCCGACTGACAGAGAGCCTGTTCGGATGAAAACCGCTTCAGTGAGCTCAATTATATTAACGCCGCATTTTATTCTCAGTATCGCTAACGGAGTTGTAACGGGAGAAACAGTCATTTGTTTGATTACTCGTTACTGAAAAAAATTATTCCGTTAGTAACGCTGTTTATCTATAACGCCGTTATTACCATCACTGTTTATATGAGCCAGTTATTTTTAGCGATCAATTAAAAATAATATATATATATATATATATATATATATATATATATATATATATATTTTTTTTTTTTTTTTTTTTTTTTTTTTTTTAAATTAAAGGGGTCATGAATTGAGAAATCAACTTTCCCTTGAGCTTTTGATATATAAAAGGTCATGGTAATATAAGAATATCCGATCAATCTCAGAATATGCCACACCTTGACGTCATTGTGTGGTGAAACACCGCCTCAACAGAAAAAGAACAATGCCTGAATCTTTAGCCTCGCCCACCGACTCATGCCACTAACATTACATAGGCCTACATAGAGCTAAACCGGATCAAACTTCTAAGCAATAAACATCCTGCATACGCTTCATTCGGATTCCAATATTATGAATCCATGGATGAACTTTATTTTTAATGAATATTGGGGCTGTGTGTTTTTCAGACGGGCTACCAAAACGTATCACCGGCCTGCCGACGAGCTATCTTAAATAGTGGAATAACATTCCTTTCTTATTGTGCGTTGTTCACTCTCTTGACTTGATATTAGAAGGGCGCGCACACGCGTGTGTGTGTGTGTGCGGTTTGCGGATATGTTCACTGATCCGGCAGGCCAAGTAATAAAAAAAATAACATTCCAATCAATGGCAGGTGGATGAGAGATGAATCATTGTGTTTGTTTGATTGATATTTTGCAAGCCCTGTGGGCAATTCATTCCGGTTGCCAATTCCCCACACGTTTTTAAAACAATTCCCACATGTACTGACAGGGGAGCTGAAGCTCATTAAATATGCAAATCTTATCCAATCCTAGCCATGTGCGTTTACTTGCAAGTCTTCAGTGTGGCACGCCCATAAAAACAGAGCGTTCCAGGAGAGAGCCTCAAAACCAGGGTAGAAAATAGCCTTTAGCCAATAGCCATTACTTATTCATTATGATGTTTTTTAATGTAAAAACCCCACAAACGTCATAAGTTGATCTCAGGCAACAGTATACTTTTTTTAAACCAGTTCATGACCCCTTTAAAATAAAAAAATATACAGTAAAGTTGGCGTCAACACTTATCATTTATTTTGAATGGGTGACGTCATGTGTTGCCAAACTGAATTGTGGGTTCCGTTGCGTCTCGTCGCTGGCGTTGCTTGTGGCAGAAGTTGAAAATGTTTCAAGCTCAACGCAGGCTTCAGCCAATCAGATCCCTATGCAAATACCCTAGCGCAGACGCTAGCCAATTGTGTTCATGCAACACCGGAAAAGTAATCTGATCGGCTGTTGTTACTATGTTGGCCGCGTCAAAATCAAGCTTCAGACATGCCCTCCATCAAGCGTTGACACCAATGCACTGTGTGAAGGCAGTGTAACCAGATCCATGAGCAAATGACTCTTATGAACTAGTACATTTAGCGAATCAAAAAGATATACTACAGCACGACCAGAGTAGCTGGATTCACAAGCAAATCATTCTTAAGAGCCAAGTTTGGCTATAATAAGCCAATCATTAAAAGAAGTTATTACTCCAACACCTGCGTGACATCATTAACCAACGTGGTTGAAAGACAAATTTGCGACTATAAGGTTTTGGGAAACAGTCGTGACTAGCTAGTTGATTTCTTCAACGATGCATCGTACTATGGTATTGAAGCAGCAAGTTTTGTTGTTGTATGGGAAACGCACCCCAGAGTAGCTGGATTCACAATTCACGCCTGTACAGTAGAGGGCACACCTCAAACAAGCCTTTCAAACAAATGCAGAAGAAAAAAAAGTGTTCAGCACTCTTAAAGTGTAAAAAGTAAGTTTTGCTTATTTGTATGGTTGAATGGGATCATCGAAGGTCAGCAGCAAAGACATTGGTTAATAAAGTGAGATTAAATACATAAAGTATATATTTTTTTATTTAACATATGTAATTATTGCAGGTTTGCGTAATATTTTATATTGAGGAATACTGAATCTGTTTTTGGGAGATGAGTAAATGTCTGCTCACGTTTAGTTTAGATCTATAATAACCATCATGTTTACACAGTGCACACAACGCCTCTGCACCGATTTCTCTCAACATGGGGACAGAAGAGCTGTCAATAAATAAACTGGAATACAGAGTAACCTGCATTACTTATTTGAAAAAAGAACTCTGAATTTAAAACTAGTTCTTGGAAAAAGTAATCTGATTACGTAACTCCTGTTACTTGTAATGCGTTCCCCCCCAACACTGGTCATGAGCTGTTTTCTTTTAAGAAGTCGTTAAAAAAGAAGTGTAACTGATTTGAATCAGTCTCAATCACTGTCCTGTATCATTTACAGCATCAGCAGAGAGAAAATGTATGACTTTTTAATTGTAATTGATTCCAAATTAGAATCAGATTGAATCAAATTGAGAGTTTCTGAATCAGAATCCAATCAAATCAGGAAATCTGTATCGCTACCCATCCCTAACGAACATCATCTTTTAAATTGAACCCAAGCCAGAGATGAGGCGAATGACGTGTGCTTGTCTCTCTCTCTCTCTCTCTCTCTCTCTCTCTCTCTCTCTCTCTCTCTCTCTCTCTCTCTCTCTCTCTCTCTCTCTCTCTCTCTCTCTCTCTCTCCATTCACTCCAGCACTGTTATGTAAAACAGCTGAAGTGATAACTGCACATTGTTTGTTTTAGGTTCTGAGATGTTGCGGTCCATTGCTGGCAGCCATATATAACACTCAGTATGATTAAGACGAATCAGCCCACATAAAATAAGTGTGCTGACATAAGCAAATACACTATGATAGTCTATGCACAGCTGCCGTCCCTTTCGGCTGTAAAATGCACGCACACCCACATGCACATTTACATGCCCGTTACACATGCATCATATTTTCATGCATGCACATGTTTCTGAAAGCATAATGCATGTCACAGGCTACACACAAATTAGCTTGAATCATGATAGTTGTTTAGCAACAGTATTCTGTTATTTCATGAACATCCTCTTTTTGTTTCAGGTCCTCCTTTACCTCCTCAGGATGTGCAAGTTCAGTCGGGACAGACACCTGGAGTCTTGCAGATCCGGTGGAAGCCCCCTCCCCTCACTCCTACCGGCACTTCCAATGGAGCCAGTGTAATTGGCTACATAGTCTGCACTAAAGGTCAAAAGGTGAAGTGATGTTGCTGATTCTTACTGTCAGCATGCCATTTACTCATAACACCTACTGATTTGCAATAAGCTGTGTGCCCTGCTAATGAAGCCAATGAAAGGCTGTTATGCTAGTTCATATGTTTGGAGTGCAGATTTCAATTCTGCTCACTGGCGCCATCTGGTGATCTTGTGTCACTGGATGGCCAATGTTTCCACTGTGTTATATAATGCAAGGGTTTATGTAAGTCATTTTGTATCAGACAAAAACATATTTTGAAATGATATCAATCAATCCCTTTTTTGTGTGAGACAAAAAAACTGTATATGTGATGTATATTAAATACATAATTATCATGTATACATTATTTGTATACATTATTCATGCATTTCTGTGATATTTTTCATGTACCAGTAAGTTTAAATAAAGCAGGTCTCACCAATAAGAATGTCTTGATGGTCCAAGACCAGTTTAATGAAGTTTTGGGTCCGTTGACAGAAACGTCACTATGCAGCTTGTTTTACATTCATAAATTATACCATACATGTATATAGGTTTTTGTGCCTGGCAAACATTTGAATTTCTATGATGTATTAAGCATCTAGCTGACTAACATTTGTCAAAATAGTGAAAATTACTTTATTACGAAACACCATATGCTGTTCTTTGTGTTTTTATGAATTTATGTCTGTCACATCATTTGTATTTGTGTAATTTACTGCTATTATTGCACATTTCTAT
Organism: Romanogobio albipinnatus; assembly: GCA_023566225.1. NCBI lineage: Eukaryota > Metazoa > Chordata > Actinopteri > Cypriniformes > Gobionidae > Romanogobio > Romanogobio albipinnatus. The sequence continues at coordinate 28,668,474 of CM042253.1, read as the reverse complement.
TTTATATATACATTCAAATATAAAATATATAAATAATACACAAATAAAAGATGTATATAAAAATAAATTGTATAATTTTTCCAGGCCAGAACCATTCAAAAGTTCTAGATAGTTATTTTAAATTGTAAAAAATATTTCATTACTGTTTTTGCTGTATTTTGGATCAAATAAAGGCAGCCTTGATGAGCAGAATACATTAAAACATCTTACCAATCTAATTTTTGGCAGGGCAAGTACAAGCATATAATTTAAATATATAATATATATTTTAAAATTTACTATTTTATATTTATTATGTTTATTATTTGTGTTTTATGTATGTTTTATATTGTTATCTATAATGTTTTATTTTAATAAAAACACATATTGAAAATAAAATTGATAATATTTGTTATTATGCCTGTGAAAATATCAAATCAAATAACAGGGCAAGTACAAATCTGAATAACTGCCCAACTGGACCAAAAGAAAACACTGCATCTTATTCATCTTATTCACTTCATTATTGTTCATCTTTGCAAAGGCACATTTGTTTATCCTGCATTTCTGTTTGTTTGTTTTCAGATAGCAGAGATAATGTACCCCACAGCAGATTTTGTTACGGTGGAACTGAATCGTATCCAGTGTCTGGAAGCGCGGGAGGTCGTAGTGAGGACAATATCAGCACAAGGAGAGTCGCAAGACTCTCCCGTTGCCGCCATTCCGCACAGCCTCCTGGTGCCTCAGCTCCATGGACACCCTCACCTCCAGTCTCACTCTCAGACTCACCCACCTCCCTACCCGCAAGCCTACCCCCCAACCCATCCGCAACCGCATGTCCAGCCTCACTCTGTCCCTCCACCCCACCCTCACCCTCATCCCCCGCCCTCACATCCTCACACCCACCCCTCACCCTCTCTGTACCCCTTGTCTAAACCCAAACTCCTACCAAGTGCCAGAGACCCCCATGCCAAAGAGACAGAGATGAGCAGGCGACAGGGACAGTCCTGGGAGCCACATCCCCGGGCCCCGTCACCCCTACCACACCCTTCGCACTCGGGGCACACGCTAGAGCCCCCTCACATAGAGGGCCGGCGCTCGCCCTCCCCTCAGAGGATCTTGCCTCAACCTCAGGGAGCGCCCATTCCTAACACAGTGGCTCGTGCTATGGCCCGCCAGGCTGCGCAGAGGAGCGCCCCGAACAACAGGGTGAGTCCACTAGTTTGTTTGAGTAAATGAGGAAGTTGATGTCAATATGTCAATATAGATGATTGCTAGCATACTATGAAGCAGCATGCCTTCTCATCCCCACCCTTCACCCTCTCCGTACACAATATCGATTCTTAAATCCCAAGAATCAATATTTTAGTCTATGCTGTTTTCAGTTGATGAATAAACAAAATTCAGCATGCCTCCTATCCAATAAATCGCAATAAGCTTTGTGACTTTTCATATGAAACAAAGATTTCAAATTCTGTCTATTTTGCTATGAAATTCGAACAATAAATACTGTTTGGAGCTTTAATGGGGCATGACAGATCGCTATTGCCGCCTCAGATCAAGCGAAGCAGCAGCGCAAAGCAAATCATCTCTTCAGTTTTAAAATTTTGGACCCGCTGGAACTTTTTTATTCACACACATACTCCTAAGAACATTTTACAATTCGCACACATCTCTTTCTATTTTGTAAAGAAACACTAAGCTCCTGCGCACAAACGTATTCAGACGCTTGCCTATAGACTAAACACGTAATGCTGACGTTTACACGAAAATGATAACGGTATCGTTTCAAAACCTGTTTCGGGGTTTGCGTTCTCTAGCGGCCGGAACACATTGAGAGTTTTCTATTTTGGTTGAAAATGGTGTTGTGTAAGTGGCCCCAAAGTAAATAACTAATGATTTTTTACAATGGAAATTAATGAATCAAAGCTGGACAATAACTTTTTTCTAGAGCTGATGTACAGCCAAAACAATCTCTCTTTCATTAATTTCCTATTATCACTGTAAAGCTGCTTTGAAACAATCTATATTGTGAAAAGCACTATATAAATGAAGGTGACTTGACTTGACTTTAGTCGCAAAAGTGAGTGAAAAGCATGTAATGTGAAACCCTGACTTGATAGTTGTGATCTGTTTCAGGTGGAGAGGAGAAACATCTTCAGTGATAAGGGTAACACTTCACAGTCATTAAACTCAGATGAGGAAGAGGACGGGTACGATTCCCCCCATGTCAGGCGAAGAGGAGCTTCTGTGGACGAGTTTCTCAGAGGTTCTGAGCTGGGCAGAAACGTGAGTCTTAGGAACAACAATCCTCTCAACTTTAAAGGGCTTCATCTCTGTTATTGCACAAGGAAAGTTTTCTGGGAGTTTTGTGCCAGCTGACAGTATCGTCATGCATTGTCACTACACCTTGCGTTTATGTGTCTCGTACTAACTTTTTTAACACAAGAAATAGGCATTTCTGTTTATTGATGCTGTACAAATCATTACAAAATGTACATTCCAAGTGTCACAATATATTATATTGAATTATAATTATATTTATGTTTAATAAATATGTTGAATTATATTGTCTTTTCTCTGTTAACATTGGTGAAATGCCATTCATGGGCTGCACGTTCATACAATTTTGCAAGTGCCCCAAATGAGGCCACCTTATGCTTATTTACTTGTTTCCTTTATTTTCTTTATTTCATTTTCTTTTTTATTTGAGCTGTTTTCTTCTTTCTCGTAGTAATAATAATAATAATTTGTATTTATATAGCACGTCAAGACTTCAAAGTTGCTTTACAAAGGAACAGAGAAAACGACACAGAGAAAATACAGAGAAAAGGAAGCAACATACAAATAAATCATAGGTCTAAAAAGAGGGAGGGGAATATATACATATATACAAATTAAATATAAATCCAAGCAAATCAAACAAAACATCCAAGCTATACAAATAGAAAAAACAAAGACAGATTTGCAAGAGTGAAGTACAAAATTATGGACCAGAAACATCCGTTGTGTTTTGAAGATTTCTTCCTGAACTCTGTACCTCCAGCATCATCAATACAGCCAGAGTGAGGAGTACTACACCGAGAGCAGTCGGGGCTCTGATCTGTCTGACATCATGGAGGAGGATGAGGAGGAGCTCTACTCGGAGATGCAGCTGGAAGAAGGCCGCCGCCGCAGCATCAACTCACACAACACGCTTAAGGTATGGAACAGACACCCTACCGGCCGCCGTCTGTCTTGGGCGTGGGCCACAGGGCCGCAGTCTAGAGGCTGGGACAGACAAAGGGGGATGGAGTATGCCATGGTCTGTAGGGCTCCTCCGATGGGGTGGTACTAGCTGGTTGGCACTTCAACATTATAGAATTGGTTTGAAAGGCCAACTGCAGTAGTTAAGGCGTGTTTTAGAGGTAAGCGTATTTTTGTTATAAAGTAACTCCTTAGATTTGTCCTGAATATGACAAGCGCTGGGTTTTTTGTGTTTTTGTGATTTTGAATTTAAGACGGGGGGTGTTAGACCTCTGGTGTTGTAGACAAAGCTTGAATGACAAGATCTTAACAGGTCACCCCATCCTCAGTCTCTCCTGAGTCCTAAAAGCGGGTCGCTTTGCACTACCGAACTTCGACGTCATCCAGTCATTTAGCCAGCTTTGTATAAGCCTGTCCAGTCATACAAAGCTCAATACATCTGAATGGCTTGACCTGAGGCTGCACACACAATGCATGAGTAGACGATCTGATATGCTTTACGCGCTCCAGGTGTTGCAAACTGTGTTGTTCAGTTTTAAGTACTGCATCACTATGCATTTGTATCTAGTAGAATAGATCTGGATTACTCTATATAGTAGAAGTGGCTCTTGTTACTTGGAATTGACAGGATTATTTAGCAGATTCTTCGATTTATTGCATATGACAATCACATATGTGCGGATATATACGTTGTGTATTTATTTGCCTTGCCTGAAGTGTTCACCTCTTGAAATATAATGCCATGGTTTTATGTGTTTGTGATTATTATTAAATAAAGACAGGGTTTGTTTGTGTACTGTATGTATGAGTATTACATAAATGTAACCTGTTTAAAGTGTCAAATTAGCTTCTGCTTGATCAGGTGAAAATGCACATATCATTCCAAGGGCATTTTGGGAATCTCATTTAAGTAAAGTATGCTTAAATGAAACAGTTATTCACTTTTGATTATGTTTGTCTCATGGTTACACTTCTGTTAAGTTTTACTCTTCTCAGTGTAATTTTACTATCTTGTGAATATCTGTCTCTTCATGAAAATGTCTAATATTAAGATTTCTTTCAAAAATATCTATATATATATACATAAATAAGTATAATGCAAAAGGGTTACAAAAGAAAATACACTATGTATTGAATATATGAAGCAATAAATGGTATATTATATTTCAGTTTTTGTCATTTTTGTTTTGAGTTATCTTGTTGGAGACCTGAGCGGACATTGGGATTGTGGTATGAAAGCCAACACCTTATATAGATTATATTTATTTCTTTTTGGATACGGTTTGCCTCCATACAATTTAGTATGATATAGAAAAATATATTTGCAGCATTGTTGACCTCAAATACAAATTTTATTTTATTTTTCAAATATGCTGCTATAGCCTTCACCACTTAATCGCAAAAATATCTGCTATGTGTATCAGGATGTAGACATTTTAAACCACCAAACACAATTTGAAATCATTAGTTGTTTATTATTAATAATATATCTTTTTAAAATTTCCATTCCAGGTTACTGGTCTACTTTTGAACACAATTCACTTTTTGCTTGGCAGACGAATCTTTTTGTTGTTGGTTTTTTTCCATGTATAGTCCGTAGATTTGTCAGTCTTGATTCTTTGATTGCCTGTTATTAATTTCTAATGTTATGTGTTCTGAATTCACATCTGTAGATTTTTTGTTGTTGTTGTTGGACTGTGCTTTGTTAGTGGATTGTCTCAATGAACCCTGCATATGTGATTACTCTCCGGTTCTCATTTTCTGTATGGTTTGCATTTCCTGACATTTTCCTTCTACAGATTCCCTTCCGTCGCATGTCATGTCCGTCATGGAATGAGACTGCATGCCCTACATTCGACCATGATCTCCGATAACTAATTCTGTCTTTATTTTGTCTTTCTTTTCCCATTTTGTTCTCTATTTGCACACTGTTTTATCTTCTCTGCCTGTTCTAACACCGTCAAACAAAACCCGCCAAACCGATCCCGATTTTAACTAATTGAAAAACATCCAAATCTAACTGAAACTTTGGCTCCTTCCTCGTCCATCACCCTCTCCGGCCTCTAAAAGGCGTATTACAGGCGTCAGGACCTAGCAGTGGAACGAGACAGTTGGGACTTGCAGCGGGAGGTGGTACGACAGCGCTCCTTGCGCTCCCACAAGCGCCTCCACAGCATCCCGGAGGTTGCCGAGGAGGATCCTGACACTGGGGTGGAAGTCATGGGCCAGCGGCTGCGTTTTGAAGAGGCTCGTCCGGGCACTCCATGCAGGAGCCCAAGGCCATACCACCAGGACTCGCGGCAGCCGAACCACCTCTCCCCAAGTAAGTGCATCCGCAGGCTGCAGAGGCAGCGCTCCTCTCCTCGCTACACCTCCATAGAGGAGCGGCCGCAGTGCTGGAGCAGCAGCAGTAGCAGGCAGACCAGTAAGAGCCCGGACAGTGGACTAGACTGCGGGAGTGAGGAAGAGGGTCCACTTGGATACCGCGGAGCCTACCACTCATACACAGGGGGCAGCCCGCTGCGAGTGGGTTCTGGCCCCAACATGCGGGTGATTCACAGCGAAGGGCCAGTGGAGCGCCGTGCTCTGGCTGCCGGCAGGAAAAGGGCACTGACCCGCCAGTGCAGTATGGAGGAGGACTTCCTGGACGCCATTCCAGAGACAAGGAGCATGCGGGAGTCGTACCACCATTACCACTATCATCCGCACCATCACCATCCCCAACGCAGGTTCCGGAGCGAGGGCAGGCTGAGCGAGGTTGGCAGGACCTATCACAGGGACATTAGGGCCTACTCTGTGGCCAGACTCAACAGGGCAATGGATGAACCCCTGGTGTGTGTCTCCTACCCCTCCTCTCACCCTTCCGCCCTCTTCTCATCTACCAACTGCTTTGTGTTCCCATAGATAAGCAATAAAACCATTCTTCTGTTCATGGTGTTCCACCAGTCTGTCATTGGTTCATTTGGTTTGGTTCTTCTCGTCTCACTTTTTTGTTTGGTCTATTTTGCTAGATGTTGCTTAACTTTATGTTATTGTTTGATTTCACCTTTTAATATTGCTATTGTTTTGGGGGGATTTTTGCTTGTAAGATCTTTCTTGACTTTCTTGATTTGTTTTAGATCTCATGTGACTTTGTTTGATTCCTAGAGTGTCGAGTGAGATTTTTTGGATGTGTAGGTTTGTTTTGATTACCTAAAGGCCATTTCTGAGTGTTTCTTGTTTCTGTTGTAAGAAGAGTCACAAATCAAATGACAGTTTCCACAGTCCTCCAACTTATAATTTAGAGTCCAACTTTGAAGCAGTTTAAAGCAGTGTTTCCCAACCCTGTCCCTGGAGGCACTCCATCAGTACACATTTTGGATGTCTCCCTTATCTGACCCATTCATTTGAGGTCTTGGAGTCTCTAATAGTGAGCTGATGAGTTGATTCACGTGTGTTTGATTAGGAAGAGTTAAAAAATGTGTTGTGCCTCCAGAAACAGGGTTGAGAAACACTGGTTTAGAGTTTATAGGAAGCCGGATACACCTAAATAAGTATAAATCTGCACATTCAACAGCCAATAAACAGTGTGGTACACGTACACATTGTATGAGTTTCAACCATGAAGAGCTAACCAATCAGAATTGTGCTACACAGTTAAAACTGACTTGCACCACACTAACTTCAATCAAGTTAGTCATGTCACAATCCAGTTAGTTGTGCTGCATTCTTATTTCATCCACATTTCTCTGAATTGAGCAGCACATATACATCTTTTTTTTGGTGTGTTTTGCCTCCCATGATTATTTAGGGTGTATGAATATTTATTATATTAGGGGGACCAAATTCAAGAATCAGTGATTGGAAAATCAACCATTATTCTGAATATTTGGGGGAAATGTCTCCCTGGATGTCTGTGGTGGTTAAGATCCTGACTACTATCCACATACAGATTTGCAGCACCTAGGAATAGTTTTATTTACATTTGTATGTACTTAAAACATTAAGAGTGTAGACAGACCGCAATGTAGAATAACAATTATTTAAAAAGATCATATCACACAAACTACATTAAAAACTCTCCCCTTTTAACTAAAAAGTTGCAGAACAAAAACCAAAATGGTCTTTAGCTAAGCATCTGATTTCTGCCAAAAACCCTGCTCATGTTGTTGTCAGAGTTTGTTTCAATTGTTTATGTTAAATGTTTTGGCGGGTTCATCCTCCTTGTTTTGATTTCACTTGGGACTAGAATCTCGTTCTCTTAAGAAATCAGTTTTTTTTTTTTTTCATTTTGGGGTTGATGGGAATCTTTTTTTAAAATAGGATATCTATTTTTAAGGCACCACAGGCTTTGATTAACATTTTAATATTTGCTTTTGAAGATTTTAGGGAGCTCTCCCTCAACGGGACGCTCGGATCGACTGGACCATTCCGGCCGTAGGACGAGTCATGGCTGTCCACCCGCTCAGAGAAGGCCAATGACAGTCCCTTCCATTGGTTAGTGAGGTCATATGTTTGGACTCTCCCTCCCTTCCTTTAGTGTCTTTCATAGAGACTCCTATTGTGTGTTCCTCTGTTTTCCTTACAGTATGTCATGATGAGAGTTATATAGGCCCTGAGAGTCCCTAGATGTACCCTGTCACTTTTGCTTGGCCTCTGCCATTCATCCTGTTTCAGATTCACAAATAATAAAAGGAGGGAGAGCTATTTAATGGCTTTATTCTTTTTATGGTACTCCTTATGTGGCACACACACTATCACCTAGAAAAGCATTATCATCATGAACATTGCTGTTTTACTCTGGAGCAACTCAAGTCCCAATGGCTTTCAATACTGTTTTAAAATCAGTATGTCATTTCGAATCTAATGCATTAGAATGGCATTTCTGATCCTAAAACACATCTAGAGAGCCTTAAAAACATCATAATCCACAACTCACGGGCTGAGTAGAGGGGGTGTGGCTGTAATGCTCTGATTGGTGTTTCCTTAGAGATCACCGTGGAGAATAACAGTGAGGGGAGTGAGGGGAACCTCTCACCTATCAAGGACGATGTTTACTATACCAATGTAGCCCACCGCAGGAAATGGCCCCCACAGCGAACTGAGCACCGATATGGTATGTGGCGTGGCTCCTCCATTAAAAAGAAAATCTAACCAAACGTACCAGAACAATTTGACCTGATGTATCAGATTATTACAAGAGTATCTTGTTTAACGACCCCGTGAAATCAAAGTGAGAGTTGTGTGGCTTTTAGTCTTTATCTGTTAGCTTTGAGTGGCCGGATTATTACCATAATGACCAATGCAATCTACCAGTTAGCATCTGGTTTAAGACGTGCTTTTTTGTGCTGTAAATTGACGAGCGCAAACCTTAGTAAATCACTGTGCATGATTTATTTAAATAATCTCCTCACATAAATTAGCGTCTGAAAGGGAAAAATGCATATGCAATAAGGTCAGCCGCAAAAATATCCCTTTCCATTCTTTTTCAACGCTAATTTTTCACTGCGTGTATTTAGTAAATCCTGACAATAGTTTTTTAACGCCAAAGGAGGGTTTGTGCTTGCGCAAGCTGTTAGTAAATCTGGCCCATAGTATATTATGTATATTATAGATATTATATCCTTAATGCATTACACATAAGTCATTATATTTTTCACAATTAATATTCAAGTTTTAATTAAATATACATTTGAATTAAATATAAATATATAAGCCTACATATAAATACAAGCTTTAGAATATATAAAGCTTTTGCTAAACTTGTGTGTTTTCTTTTAAGCTTTGTCAACCTATATAAATGGGTAATTAATGAGCATTAATATAGTCAGATGTTTCGTGGCAGCAGCATTGTTTTTCCAGCTTTGTTAATGTGTAAATATATCATATAAATTTAGAAAGCTCATTTTCCACCACACAAACTTCCTGTTTCAATAGGAAAAAACATCAATACAGCAAAGCATACTGGATTTTTTTGGGTGATTTCATGGGGTCTTTAAAGGACTGTTTCTTAACCTAATACAAGTTAAACTCTATTGACTGCTTCTGTGACCACAAACAAACATTTTGACCCCAAAAAAGTCCACTAGAATAAATGGTAAAGAACACATTTTCTCTGAAGTAAAGTCAAAAGAATCAAACATAATGTACGTTAACATGAGACTAGTGTGGTGGTATCACTTTACAAACCTTGTCTAAATAAAGTCATATCCAATCTTTCAACTCCTGTCATGTCCATGCTAAGCCCTTAAACCTTAAACTTTCTCACAAAATTAAATAAATGTATCTATTTCTTTTGTAAAATTACAAAACACAACATTTATTGTATAATATATTTCACAATTACCTATTCCACACACACTATTATGTTTTTAAAAAAAAAATCATTATTAAATGTGCTTTTTCAAAAAGCCGTTTTTCATAATAATATGCTGCATTTACGAATGACGCCTATTTGACGAATCATGCATTTCCAAAACACGATTTTCCCAAAGATTTTTTTCATAATAATAGAGGACATTTCACAAATGCCAATCAACAGGCAGTGGGCGGTGCTTGGCGCTGATTGGTTTGAAGTTGAAGAGTCGACAGACATGACAAATCGATCTTTGTGTGGTGACATCACGGAACGCCAAGGGTGCTTCTCATTTCTTATTTGTGCCTGAAAATTTATTTTGACTCAATTGAATTTTCTAAAAACCGGAAAACTATGAGAACTGTGATTGTGATTGTTTTATTCGGATAAGTCTGACGTCATACCACAAGAAAAATAACAAACGCTGCTAATATACACACACAATGTGGTGTAATACAAAAAATAATAATAATTATCATAACCTTTATCTCCATACCAAAATTCCAGATGGTCAGACAGTGATTCATCTTTTATAAATCATTAAAATATTAATGTCTGTGATGCTGTGAGCACAGAGACTGTTGTGTAGGCTGTAAGTATTTCAAATGTTTAACTTTTTTAAATGTTTGATGTTTAATATGAATAAATAGCGCTCATAAACGGCCGTCGATTGGCATTCTCAAGTTAAACGAGTTGAGGCTTGGACCCAGAAACGGCGTTCCTTACGACTCTTCAACTTCAAACCAATCAGCGCCAAGCACCGCCCACTGCCTGTTGATTGGCATTTGTGAAATGTCCTCTATTATTATGAAAAAAATCTTTGGGAAAATCGTGCTTTGGAAATGCATGATTCGTCAAATAGGCGTCATTCGTAAATGCAGCATATTATTATGAAAAACGGCTTTTTGAAAAAGCACATTTAATAATGAAAACGATTTTTTTTAAACATAATAGTGTGTGTAGAAGAGGTAATTGTGAAATATATTAAACAATAAATGTTGTGTTTTCATGTAATTTTACAAAAGAAATTGATACAATTATTTAATTATTTTAGAATAAACTGGTACATTTAATTGTTGTTTTATTGAATTCATTATTTATTGAATTATTTCATTTTGAGTAATTTGGTCCTCCATAGATGGGTAGCTTTCATAAAGTACTGTTTATAACTACATAGAAGGTTATTCTTCAGCGGTAGTCCCAGCTCTAAAAGAAAATTGGGACAGCTGTACAGCTCAAACAACAAACATTTAGATTAGATTAGATTAGATTCAACTTTATTGTCATTACACAAGTACAAGTACAAGGCAACGAAATGTGTCTAAATTTACAGTATTTAGACAAAAATACAAGCTTCACATTTCTTTTAACATGGAATGTAAACATATATAATACATATAATAACTTGCACATCTCAAATGCGGTTCCTAGAGTTTTACTTGTATTGCTGATCTTAAAAAGAACAGAAACTGCCTTGGAGGATAGACATGTGAGAACCTCTCATTAACATTTGGAAGACAGTATGGATGAGCATATTTATTGAGCTATTTTTATAATCATTTATCTTTATATGTTAACTATCAAGAGGCAATTTCTACATTTATTTTACCTTTATTGTCCCCCATGTTAATTTGTCTTTATTTTAGTTAAACATAATGAGGGTTAGGTTTTGGGTTTTGGTCTGTTTAAGGGTGATCCTCCTTTCTATGTGCTTATTTTGTGGTCTAAAACACCAGACAGTGTTTGTGAACCCCTCTTCTCCTCCTCTTTTTCCTCATCGTCCATCTTTTACTGAGCTTTAAAAAGTTTTCCTTTGAGATCCTCGATTGTTTCATTTGCATGGGTGTCTTTCTACTGTTTGATGTTGTGTGACTGCAAACCATAAAAGCAGAGATTTCTTCACCCCTGTGAAAGCTTTCATAGAGGTCTATGATAACTGTGGTTTTAAATGCTGCTTGTGAATGTTCTGCATATTCTTATCAGTAACTGGGTGCATGATTCACTTCTATCAGCTCCATATACACTTCTAATTAACTGGCATGGTCTACTCTTTACTACTATCCTAACAGCCATTGGTTCAAGATAACAGAAAAGTGTTTTGAGATACCTAATTCTGAATGATTTTGATTGGTAGTGGATCATTCCAGTGAAGTACTACGAGTGAGTTGCTGCATGTCTGTCCAGGAAAGTTCTGTATGTTTTTTTACAGTAAAACAGCAATGTTTTTATCTTTCCCTTGTTCTTTTAACATGCATGGCCATTTCAAACGTGTTCTTACTTCTGTTTTCAATATGCTCGTATATTACCCCACTTGTGTGCTGTGCGGCAGATCATTTTACTGTATGGGGAAAATGCGTTTTGTATCAGGTGTGATTAGCATGTGTTTATTATGTTAATATGTGGTTTTTGCCTCTTTTTAAGAAGAAATCATATATCATATAGTCATGTATTAGCATGCTTTGTATAATTGTCTTAACATTGTTTAACTGTCACAAATGTGATTATGGACTGATGCTTCTGAAGAAATAAGATTAGGCTAAACATGTTACGGTCTTTTCTGGGCTTTAGCTGTCCTTCGATTTCTGTGTGTAGCAGAAGCTTGCCCTCTTCTGTGTTTCAGATGGTTATGGAGGACGGGAACGGCGGTCTCCGGACTACTATGAGGAGTCGGAGCCAGAGGACTCCCGAATATTTGTGGCCATGTTTGACTATGACCCCCTGTCAATGTCTCCCAACCCTGATGCTGCTGTAGAGGAACTTCCCTTCAAGGAGGGCCAGATCATAAAGGTTTGATCTGAATTGACTGATGTCAGGCAATTGTCAACCGCCATTTAATTCCACAGCTTGTTTTGTTTCCACTTGTATCTTTTTTTTTTCTTTTTGTTAAGGGATGCACCTATACAGAAATGCTAATTATTATTAGTAGTAGTAATAGTCGTCGTAGTATTTATTTATTTATAAATTGTACTTTCATAACTATATACACCAATCAGGCATAACATGTGAAGTGAATAACACTGATTATCTCTTTATTATATCTGGATGCACTATGGGAAGAAGGCAAGCCGGCGGAGGCAGTGTGAAGCTTTGGGCAATATTCTGCTGGGAAACCTTTGGTCCTGCCATCCACGTGGATGTTATTTTGACACATACCACCTGCCTAAGCATTGTTGCAGACCATGTACATCCTTTCATACAAACGGTTCCCTGGTGGCTGTGACTTCTTTCAGTAGGATAATGTGCCCTGCCACAAAGCAAAAATGGTTCAGGAATGGTTTGTGGAGCACAACGAGTTTGAGGTGTTGACTTGGCGTCCAAATTTTCCCAGATCTCAATCCAATAGTGCATTTGTGGGATGTGCTGAACAAACAAGTCTGATCCATGGAGGCCCCACCTCGCAACTTACAGGACTTAAAGGATCTGCTGCTAACATCTTGGTGCCAGATATTACAGCACACCTTTTGACATCAAAAGGGGGACCAACACAATATTAGGTCATAATGTTATGCCTGATCAGTGAATATATTATTAATTCTTTTCTAATTTGTATTATTTTCTATTCTGGGATGCATCAATACAAAAATGTTTGACTGATTCCAATAATTGACAAAGATATTTATGTGTTTGTATTAATATAATTGCCCGTATATATATATATATACAGGTCCTTCTCAATAAATTAGCATATTGTGATAAAGTTCATTATTTTCCATAATGTAATGATAAAAATTAAACTTTCATATATTTTAGATTCATTGCACACCAACTGAAATATTTCAGGTATTTTATTGTTTTAATACTGATGATTTTGGCATACAGCTCATGAAAACCCAAAATTCCTATCTCAATAAATTAGCATATCATGAAAAGGTTCTCTAAACGAGCTATTAACCTAATCTGAATCAACTAATTACACCTGCAAAAGATTATATATATATATATATATTTTTTTTTTATTTTATTTTTTTTATATATATTTTATATGTATAAATATGTATATGTCTTAATTGTGCATAGCTAATTTTATATTCAAAATCTATTATATTCTGATTATATTTAGGTATGGAATAGTACAGGAATTTTGACTGATAACCATCATTTATCATTATACTTATGCATTTATGGACCAATATAATTGCCAATATTACAAATACATTTTTCAATATAAGTATATAATGAGTATATAATTTATACAGTATACAGGTGCTGGTCATATAATTAGAATATCGTCAAAAAGTTGATTTATTTCACTAATTCCATTCAAAAGTGAAACTCGTATATTATATTCATTCATTACACACAGACTGATATATTTCAAATGTTTATTTCTTTTCATTTTGATGATTCTAACTGACAACTAAGGAAAATCCCAAATTCAGTATCTCAGAAAATTTGAATATTGTGAAAAGGTTCAATATTGAAGACACCTGGTGCCACACTCTAATCGGCTAATTAACTCAAAACACCTGCAAAGGCCTTTAATGGTCTCTCAGTCTAGTTCTGTAGGCTACACAATCGTGGGGAAGACTGCTGACTTGACAGTTGTCCAAAAGACAAACATTGACACCTTGCACAAGGAGGGCAAGACACAAAAGGTCATTGCAAAAAAGGATGGCTGTTCACAGAGCTCTGTGTCCAAGCACATTAATAGAGAGGCGAAGGGAAGGAAAAGATGTGGTAGAAAAAAGTGTACAAGCAATAGGGATAACCGCACCCTGGAGAGGATTGTGAAACAAAACCCATTCAAAAATGTGAGGGAGATTCACAAAGAGTGGACTGGAGCTGGAGTCAGTGCTTCAAGAACCACTACACATAGACATATGCAAGACATGGGTTTCAGCTGTCGCATTCCTTGTGTCAAGCCACTCTTGAACAACAGACATCGTCAGAAGCGTCAGAAGGACTGGACTGCTGCTGAGTGGTCCAAAGTTATGTTCTCTGATGAAAGTCAATTTTGCATTTCCTTTGGAAATCAGGGTCCCAGAGTCTGGAGGAAGAGAGGAGAGGCACACAATCCACATTGCTTGAGGTCCAGTGTAAAGTTTCCACAGTCAGTGATGGTTTGGGGTGCCATGTCATCTGCTGGTGTTGGTCCACTGTGTTTTCTGAGGTCCAAGGTCAACGCAGCCGTATACCAGGAAGTTTTAGAGCACTTCATACTTCCTGCTGCTGACCAACTTTATGGAGATGCAGATTTCATTTTCCAACAGGACTTGGCACCTGCACACTGTGCCAAAGCAACCAGTACCTGGTTTAAGGACCATGGTATCCCTGTTCTTAATTGGATCAATTAAAAACTCGCCTGACCTTAACTCCATAGAAAATCTATGGGGAATTGTGAAGAGGAAGATGCGATATGCCAGACCCAACAATGCAGAAGAGCTGAAGGCCACTATTAGAGCATCCTGGGCTCTCATAACACCTGAGCAGTGCCACAGACTGATCGACTCCATGCCACGCCGCATTGCTGCAGTAATTCAGGCAAAAGGAGCCCCAACTAAGTATTGAGTGCTGTACATGCTCATACTTTTCATATTTCATACTTTTCAGTTGGCCAAGATTTCTAAAAAAAAAAAAAATATTTGTATTGGTCTTAAGTAATATTCAAATTTTCTGAGATACTGAATTTGGGATATTCCTTAGTTGTCAATTATAATAATAATAATCAAAATTAAAAGAAATAAACATTTGAAATATATCAGTCTGTGTGTAATGAATGAATATAATATACAAGTTTCACTTTTTGAATGGAATTAGTGAAATAAATCAACTTTTTCATGATATTCTAATTATATGACAAGCACCTGTATAATAAGTATAATGCATATGTATAATCTATACATATGTAAATGGATTTATACTGATTTATTTTGTATAAATAATACTTTGTGCATTGCTAGTTGTAAGTTCTGTTCTATTCTAGTGAAAGTCAGTCCATTGCTGTCTTGCTATTCCAATGTACTTATTTATCTTCTGAATTCAGTAGCCATTTACATTTATTTAATTAGTAGACACTTTTATGCAAATGAAAATTATAGAAGCATAAGTGAATAATCCAAGATAGAAAACATTAGAAGTAGTGCTACCGTACCAAATTGAGTAGAGGACATTAGAGAGAGTGTAATTAAAAATGCAACGAAATGAGTGTAATTATGGCCCTGCTGTGTTATCCAGGTGTTTGGAGAGAAGGACACAGATGGATTCTATAGAGCAGAGGTCTGTGGCCGCAGGGGGCTCATCCCCTGTAATATGGTCTCAGAGATCCAGACGGATGATGATGAAATGATGGACCAGCTGCTCAAACAGGGGTTTCTTCCTCTCAACACGCCCATTGAGAAAATAGGTATGAGCTAACAGGGAGTTTGTACTGACCTCTGCCCATCTTACCCTCTGTACTTCATTTTCTGCCTTTTCTCTTTCTTTCTGTTCTGATTTGTTTTACATTAGATTAACATGTTGCTAGTCTGCCAATCCTATACCTATCCTTCATTTTAGAACCCTTAAAGGGATAGTTCACCAAAAAATTTAAATTCTGTCATCACTCATGTCGTTCTAACCCCATATGACTTTCTTTCATCTGCGGAAAACAAAAGAAGTTATATAGCAGAATGTCAAAGGCAGATTTTTCCTTTAAATCCTGTGCCTTTCTTGCCTTCATCATTTCCCCTCTCTCTTCCATTTCTTTCTTGCTTTCCTCTCTTTTTTCCCCCAAGTGAACTGTAATAGGTTCAAAGATGGCCGTTCAATTAATCGCAGGTCCCGGAAATCCAAGAGAGGTTTGTGCCCCCATCTTTTCTTCATCAGTTTTCTCACTCAAACCTTGTTTTCTTTTTCACTTAAGTGCCTTTTCTCAGCTCACCTCCAAGTTTCCCTTCATCCCTTGAATGTCACTTAAATGTGAGCATGACTTATTCTTCTGTTTCCATTGACACCTCATACAGGGAATAATGCAGATTGAACAGTGGGGTCCAAAAGTCTGCAACTGCTATTTGTATTTTAGAGCATTTTGTGCTTTAATTGAAACTGGAACATCTGACCGTTTATACAAAGGAGTTCTTATGATCAATGTCACTCATTTACTTTGTCCTTTTTAAATGTGAAATGTTCAATATAGACTAAGACATTTGGACCCCACAGATCAGAATAGTGGACATTGTCACAAACTTGCCTACTTACTACTAAATGTGCCTTCTATTTTACATATCATGAATTGAGTGTTTATTTTGCGGTGTTCGGGGAAAAGGTGCTACATGTGTTATTTTGTAGAATTTGTACAAAAAAACAAAACAAAAAATCAGAAAAAACAGTCCAACGATCAAAACTCATGCCAATGGTTGAGTCCAATGGCTGGAACAGTAGAAATATTTTTAACATAAAATAAATGACACGTCACCATGAAAGTTGTTTATATGCAACTTTGAATTTACTACTAAATGTGCCTTCTATTTTTGTCCATGTCATGACTTGTGTGTTTATTTTGAGCCATTCAAGAAAAAGTGCTGCATGTGTCATTTTGTAGAATTTGTAAAATAATAAAAATGTTCAAAAAACTTGTCAAAAAAAACTTTAGAAATCTTTTTAAAGCTAGGGTAGGCAATATTTTCCATAAACACTTTTTTTAATTAGGGCCCGAGCACCAATGGTGTGAGGACCCTATTGGAATTGCTCTGTCTATTATTATTCTTCTCCGAAATGAATCGCATTTTTGAGGGCCTAAACATGCTCGAAAACATGCTCTGATATGGGTTTCAGAATTAAGTGTGGCAAAATGGCTCGATAGCGCCACCTACAAAATTGAAAAGTTTCACATATGAGTATGAAATCCGGCAGACACATGTAACAGCCCAATACCTACAAAAAAGTCTCCTTGTACGAAATTGAAAACCAACAGGAAGTCAGATATTTTCAATTTTCTTCGCAAAATTTTTGCCATTTCCAGGCGTACTTTAACAAACTCCTCCTAGAGATTTTATCAGATCAACATCATATTTGGTCAGTCTAATCTAAAGGACTTTGCATTTATTCATTTAGCAGAAAGTGAATACAAATGTTCTGAAAAGGGATTTCATGCCTCTCTGTGGTGGTACCACGAGCCGTCTCTCCATCGCCGAGCAAAGGCTTCTGGTGGGGGTGTGTACTCGTAGGAGTGAGGTGAAGTATGCGACTTTGCGATGTTAAATTGCGAAGATCTTGAGTTTTCGCTGAAGGGCGTGTCCGTGGCTGCCTGACAAAGTTCGATGTTTCACGATGACACAGGAAGCTATTGTAAGTCAGGAATACAATGTCCGATCTGCCCCAAACTTCACATGTTTGATGTCCTGGCCTGAAGGCATCCACATGCCAATATTCATTTGCAGTCAAAGCACCACCTGCTTGCAGCTTTAATTCTGGTTGAAACTCGTTTCACATCCTGATAGCGATCAATAATATCAAAACATTTACATATATCGTCTTTGGAAGTCTCAGAAGTGTCAGGCTTGCTGTCATTCATAAATCATGCTTTCCTTTTTTATATATTTATTTGTGATTCATTTTACATATCAAATAGTACTTCGTTTTTTATGTTTATTTTGTTTTGCTCTCTCTCTCTCTCTCTCTCTCTCCAAACTTATTTATTTGTTTTATCCATCTATTCTTGCATATTTTTTTCACAGAGAGGAACAAAAGGAGTGGAAGGCAGCACCCGGTGTCGACGCGGAGGATGGTGGCCCTATATGACTATGATCCCAGAGAGAGTTCTCCTAACGTGGATGTGGAGGTACTAAATGAGGCCCTTTTGTCTAGGCTTTCTTGCACTTATGGTCTCATCCCATAAGCTTTTGATTTTATGCTGGATTTGCCTGGATGTCTGCCTCTGTAATAGCCACCAAATTCATTTTCGGCCTATTGTCTTTGCTTTTGCGGCTACAATGTGGTTTGTATTTTTTATGTTACTGTTCATTCAGATGGCACATGGCAGCTCTAAATATTTAGTTCTGTTTAAAGATAGTTCACCCAAAACATTTTTTGATTCTGTCATTACTTACTATCATGCCATTTATGACTTGGTTTTCCAAACTCTGCCACAGTGTTATTTTAGTATTTTTATATACTATTATAGTATTTATTAATATTTTACATTTGCTTTTATTTTGATGTTTTCAGTTTTCATTTAGCTTAAGTTTTAGTAATTGTTAGTTTAAGCTTTATTCTTTTTTTGTGTGCTGCTGTCATTTTTATTAGTTTTCTAATATTTATATTTCACTTTTATTTTTTATTTCAGTTTTAGCAATTATAGTACTTCAATTATACTTAATAGTACTTAAATAATTTAAAAAGTTTAGTTTAGTTAAAACTTTTTAATAGATTTAGTTAACAATAAAAACACTGGTCTACCATTGGTTGGAAAACAAATAGTCCCACCCAAACTCGTGCTATTGGTTGAGCCAATGTAGCTGTTTTGGCTTGGAAAATAGAAATTTTAACATGAATGAAACTTCCTTCAGTGGGTAATATGCACTTCCGAATTTAACCATTTATCCAAAATAGAATAACATCAAATTGGGCGATTCATGTTGCCATCCTGACAAACAGGTCTGCTGTCATTCATAAAATCATGCTGTGCTTTTTTGTTTTGCATATTTACTTGTGTGAATTTTAAAATGTAATTTTACAGTGTTACAAGAAATAGTGTTAAAAACAATAAATTTAAAAGCACATAATTGAGTGAAATGTGTCCTCAGTAGTAGCACCCATCGATTTTGTCCAGTTCAATTTAAGGAAAATCTCAGAGAACAAACAATATTAGATCTGCTAACAATTCTATATTATTAGTAGTAGTAGTAGTATTTTCAAGTCTTTTACACCCCATTGTCACTTACTGTCACCTTTGCATTGCCGCTGGCGCACAGGCCCGCTATGGGGGCAGCTTGCAGAGTGAGGAGGTGAGTGTGGAAGGAAGTAGTGAGTCTACACTCACTGGGCCTGTGCCAAATGACACTCTTATTTCCTGCTGAGGGAGCTCACTGCACTGCATCAGCATATGTACTGTTTGTGGACATCTCACTTTTGGGGCCCAGACATCATAATGCATGCACAAAACATTTGCATTGTGTACTGAATGTGTTTTAAAGCCTTCATAATATGCTTGATGAATGATTCTCTTAGGAATAAGCGTAATAGGACGCTTTGTATTTCATGATGGTAGTATTAGTGTCATGCTTTAGTGAACAAAATATGCATTTAAATGAATTCCAATGTGTATGTATGCATTTATTGCATATTATGAATCATTATAATGCGTTTATGAAGGCTATGTGACAGGCTGTCATAGAATTTCATCTGCTGTGAGTGAGTTCCTATGAAAGGAATATGGAATGGTTATTTGTGACACTGAGACCTCTATGTGTGTTTTTTGCTGTTGTTGGACTGGAGGTAAAGGGTTACACAATCACTGTGGTTTTGTGAACACAGCTCCCAGTCTGACCGAGAGGACCTGCCTTGCCCAGTGTTGGTTGATCTGTGTTTGCATTTCATTAGTTTGGTGGATTTTGTTTTGGACCTAAACTAAAGAATGTTGCTATAAAATATTAGATTTCATTTTCATTAGATTTGAGATATATAGATAGATAGATAGATAGATAGATAGATAGATAGATAGATAGATAGATAGATAGATAGATAGATAGATAGATAGATAGATAGATAGATAGATAGATAGATAGATAGATAGATAGATAGATAGATAGATAGATAGATAGATAGATAGATAGATAGATAGATAGATAGATAGATAGATAGATAGATAGATAGATAGATAGATAGATAGATAGATAGATAGATAGATAGATTTCTTTTTCATTGGATGGATGGATGGATGGATGGATGGATGGATGGATGGATGGATGGATGGATGGATGGATGGATGGATGGATGGATGGATGGATGGATGGATGGATGGATGGATGGATGGATGGATGGATGGATGGATGGATAGATAGATAGATAGATAGATAGATAGATAGAAATATTAGATTTCTTTTTCATTGGATGGATGGATGGATGGATGGATAGATAGATAGATAGAAATATTAGATTTCGATGGATGGATGGATGGATGGATAGATAGATGGATGGATAGGTAAGCTCTGTTATGAATGATAAGTGAAATCTAACGGCTTTTGCTCTTTCTGTTCTTCAGGCTGAACTGACGTTTTGTGCAGGTGATGTGATCACAGTGTTTGGAGAGATTGATGAGGATGGCTTTTATTATGTGAGTAGATCACACCAGACACAAATGCGTTTTCCTCAGTGGCCAGCATTTAAAAAGCACCTAATGACAATCGTTCATGTTTGAGGTTATTCCTACTTTCAGCCTTGAACACAGGAGGGCTGCGTCACTGGGATTTAGCCATAGGTGCTTAATATCCTCTGTTTTCCATTCAGGGGGAGCTCAATGGACACAAGGGTCTGGTCCCCTCCAACTTTCTTGAAGAAGTGCCTGATGACGTGGAGGTTTACCTCACCAACACCCCGAGCCGTCACCCCCAGGACCACCCGTCCCGGACAAAGAACAAAAGGGTACATCCTGTTTCACACTAGCCCTCTGTCATCCATTCGCTCTTTTTTTTAATCTCCTTCCTGCTCCGCTGTTTTTTTTTCCTCTTCTCCGTCTGTGTTTGTGTTGTGTGACAGCCGGTTGCTTTTTTGATGGATCATTGAAGGAAAACAGAAAACAAAAGAGAAATGAAGACAGCTTACTAAACACAGAGACATACCATTAAATACAAGACTGAGGAACCTTTATTTTTATGTCAGATGCTCTGCGGAAGCATTCGAGGAGAAATGTGAACTGTTAATGAAATTGCATATTCATACAGCACTGTTTGAAAAAAAGAATTCACGCAAAGATACGTGCCAGATTTTTAGTTGTTTATTGTTATTCTTTATGGAAAAAGAAGCACTAAAAGACTTTTTATTATTTTTGACATAATTCACAAGTGAAGCATTGTAATTGATGCTTTATGAATGTAACTGTGTTTAAACGTGAAATCAGTTTATAATAGAGGAGATAGTTTTGATGTACAGAGAACTGAAACCATGTAGAACTGTAGAACTGCATGCTTTTTCTTTCAGAATGCCACCGTGAAACTTTTTAGGTGCTTTAATGGATTGAGACCAGTTTAAAAAAAAACAACAACAACCTTAAATCCTTTTGTATATGTTTCCAGAAGAATTGTTTTTGTATATTGCTGATATATAAGACTATCAACTTACAGAGAGACACAAAATACATGTTGCAAGTAGAGAGAGGTCTCAAGAATGATTTTATCTGTAGATGTAGATATTGTACAATGGACTGTAAAAAAAAAAGAGAGAGAGAGAAAAAAAGAAAATATAATTGCTGATGGATGTTCTGCTCAATCATCAGGACCCATCAAGGTTTTTCTGTACTGAAAGTTTGGTGATTTTTCTTTTCTCTCATATTCATTGTGAAGACAATTGAGATGCATTACATCATGGCATTGTTTTTTTTCCTCACTTGCTTGGCAAACAGAAGAAGAGTGTTCATTTCACTCCGTAACGGCTCAGTATCTGTCACGTAAGTGAGCAACAGAGGATACAACGAACAACACTGTCCTCGTCTAATGCATACGACACGGGTCCTTATTACTGTTGCACCTGGTATGAATAAAACACACACATACGGCTCATTTACAAAAAACAACAACAAAAATGACATTATGAATTATTAAATGAATTATGCATTGGCTCCAGTTGCTCAGAAAACTCTACTACAGAATTTACTATAGATTATTTTGAAATAGCATTTCTATGTAGTAATTATAAATATTTAAATGTTTTATTAATATTTTATTTATATGTATAATATGTCATTTTTACTTTTTATCATTTCAATATTTGAATATTATTTCAAATATATATATTTTAAATATTAAATAAATTCAATATTGTTTCAAATGTGTATATAGTATATATAAATATATATATTGTATTTTTTAGAAAACTAATAATAATTCAAATACATATTTATGAATTAGTTTATTTCATAATTTCACACTAAAATAATGTTAAATTGACATTTGCATTCATACACAGGCACAGACAAGGCACACCCCTATAATTCTCATATATATTCTCATATTTTTTGATATATCTCATATCAGTTCACAGTACTACAATTAGCGCTGCTCAGAGAGCTGTGATTGGTCCACTGCTGTCAGTGCATTAGACAGGCACAGCTGGTATCTTCAGTTGTTTCTCTGGGTGTTGTCCATTTATAATGTTCGTCTTTCATTGACTCCTACTGTAAGTCATAAGAAGCTATAAGGCCATTGTTGCACGGTCAGAATTGGACCCCTGACCCCCTTACCCCCACCCCTTCTCTTTTCTAATGTGTGCAGTTTAGTAGATTCCTAGTGTCAGCCCTGGGACAACCCCTCTCCTCTCCTGTAGCCGTGCACCCTATCATACTGCACTGAGCACGAATTCACACGATTTCAAATTTCGATTTCAAAATGAAAACCGAAACATTGGCAAGGTCAGCCAGGTCAAACAGATGTGTGTGTGTGGGGTGCACCATTTTCATTACCTTTAAGAATGACCTTAAGCGAGCATAAGTATCTTTACCCTTCTCCATCTAAAGCGTAGATTTTAGTGATATTCTTATTGAATTGATTTTAAGTTTATGCGTTCTTACAGCCACTTTTTTAAATTAAGCTTTTTTAAAGCAGGTTTGATTTGGCTCCAACACCCTTGGTGAAGTTACCATGCTGAAAGGTGATAGATTACTTCAAAAGACTGGTAAATTAAATACTTATCTTCTCTTTTCATTGCCATTATAGATTGTCACTGTCAGCGTAAATACTCATTTGAATTTTGTGTTAAACAAGTATACAGCTGAAATGAAGGGCAAAGTATGGCATGCAAAAAGTGTTTTTGCTGTTAAGGATTAGTTCATTGTCACAAAAAATGAGATTACTGTCATTATTTTTTGTTTTTTATTGCACTTGCAGTCTGAACAGGTTTATTAATGTTGTTAATAATGAGAGTTTAGCTAGAATTTTTTAAAGTTAAGCATATTACATTTTTGCAGTTTAACTAAAACAATACCATTCATAGATTACTGTGCCGCCCCCTATTGTCTGGATATGTTATTCATGATGCAAATGTACTATTCATTCATAATTGACTGTATGGTGGCCCTGCTGGGACAGAAAGGACTGTGAGAGGAGATGGGAGTGTCTGTTGTACAGTAATGACGTTGAGATGCTTTAAAAGGCAAAGAAACACTTTCTTTTCTTTTTAAACATCCAGCCCTGAACTGTCCCTTGCGGGTCTTCCGTTAGGTTCCCGTGGAAAAAGCGGGCCCTCCCAGAAGAAGTGCCACCCCCACAGTGCGCCCACACATCCCGGGGTCCGGCCCCGCAGCCCAGGGGCCCGGCCGTCCCGTCCGGCGCCCCCGAGCTGACTCTAAGAAAACAGGACTGCTCTCCAAAGGAAAGAATCTATTGAAAAGGCTTGCTGCTGTCAAATAGTTTCACATACAGTAACCTTCCTCACAGCAGCCGAGTTAAGGGAAAAAGTTGGAGAAGGTGGGGAAAAGAAAATAACACTTCTCCCATCTTCTGTTTCTGTAATCACATGGGCATGGAGAAAAGAGAAAGGGAAATGGTAGAAACTAGGGCTTTCATGACCAAGACTTCAGATTTATCCCATTGAAACTGTAACTCCAAACAGTCCTGTTTGCCCATGTTTAATTCTTAAAAGCACAGAATTGCTCGCTAATGTGAGTTACTATGATGTCTGGTCTTAAATATACAGTACAAAGGATAATAAAATAGAATTTATGTTTATTACAGTAGAATAATATTTTATTTTATTCATTTTAAGGGTATTCAATTATTTTATTAATTACGTAATAACACTAGTATTATTATTATTATTTGACAGCAGTAATACACATTAAAAAAAATTATATCCCTTAAATTTAATACAATTAAACATTAATTTAATGTAACAAATATCCAATTATGATAATAATAATAATTATTATTATAAAACTATTTTTGGCACATTTTAGATCATCTAGACTTTCTTTTCTAAGAGAAAGATAACCTAGCACAAGTTTTTAGGCGTTAGCACAAATATGAAATGTGGGTTTTGCAGTGACTAAACACTGCTTATATTTCTAGGGAGGAGGGGGGGAATTCTGCCACTTTTGACTGGATTGTTTTAGAACTAAACGGTCATGAAACTCCTAGCGGAGCCTCGTCATATTTGCCTTATTCAATGCACAATGGTTTGTGTTGTGTCCAGTCATTTGGGTGAGATTCGTCTGTCTGTGTCATGTGCAGTCATGTAGATGTTTTCCTTCTCATGAAAAAGCAGCGTATTTCAAATCTGTGTGGCCAGGTGTTGTGTTGTTTTTTGCAATGCGTGTCAAAAGTAGGAAGGAGGGACTCGAACCTTGTTTAAACACTTTGGAAAGAACAAATGTCTGTTTAAATGGCTCATAAATCCATTCACATGTAAATTGCGTGACCAAATGCAACAATTTACATAAGAATGTTTTTATATATGATTTACACAGTAGTTCTGTATGTTTTCACAAACAAAGCCCTTAATTTACGCTTATTTAGCACAACTTATTCATCATTTCACATGAATCTGTTTGGTTTTTGGCTCACTGATGCCTCTCATTTGAATAAAACGATCCACATATTCTCTACTTGATGAGGATGAAGGAAATTAGCAATTGTGAATGTATGGCCATGGAAAATCTTTCCGGAAACATTGTCCAATATGTGATCCGTTTGATCCCGTCTGTACTGTATTTGTTCTCCATACATTGTTCATCTTTTATTTCTTTTCTTTTTTTGTTGTCATTTCACCCCTACATTTTGCCCTAAACAAACATACTAAAGTAGGTTTGCAAGGATTGACCGAGACTGCCAAAAAACTAAACAAAATAAAATAAAAAAAAACAGGAATGTATGAGAAACATTCTGTATATCTTGTACAATTTACAGCCAAATTCCAGGCATTTTAATTCATCAGAATAACTGTATATTTTTTGCCGAGTCATTTAATCATATGTTACAGAACATCGCTTCTACGTGTTTGAGTGACTGCTGCTCTTTTTGTACTTTTGTCCATTTGTACATTCTTTTTAAATGTTTATACTTGCTTTTCAGACTGCCTTTTTTGTACATTAAACTTTATAATCTGACAGTGCAAGCTATCCTCAAGGTGTCTTCAAACCATAATGTTTTAAAGTCTGCAATTGTGTGCTAGCTTTATGAAAAAGAATTATAAGCCTATATTGATGGTTATCAAATATTGTGTGAGTGTGCATGTGCAGTTTTATATCAAATAAATTTGATATTTTATACACACTGTTGTACGTGTTTATCTTACTAGCCCAACTCAAGTCTACAGTTGTACAGATGAGTGATGCATTATGGTGAGGGTTGATACAATATATTCCAATAGATGGCGCCCAAAGTCAAGAATTGCCTGCTTTTGTAGTGATTTACCTCCCTTTAAGGTGTGTACCAATTGTTTTATTCTTTAACGTCACATATAACATTATAAAGTCAAAGGCCTTTCTCTTTCTCTCTCATACACACTGGAAGATAATATAAACGTATATACCTGCACAAACTCATGCATATTTGACCAGAACAACTAACCACGTTTTCATGTATTTGTTTTTAGCTCTGCAGCCCCACCTTTTAGCATTTTTAATCTACAAATTACATCATTACATATTTCACGCGTCCAGAGGCTCCGAAAAAGTGTGTGAAATGGTGCCAGAGCTTATCCTCCTGGGCGCCTTTTCAGAGATACCATTTGTTTTTAGGAGAACTTGGTCTTTAAAAATGACTGAATGATCAAATTTTGCACTTATGGAAATATGATAATATTTTGTAATTATCAATTAAATATGACTAATTTTCTAATTTTTTGTTATGAATCAACATCTCAGAAAAAAATGTATGGGGTTTCTAATCAAAATATGACAGAATATGATCATGATTATCGGGCTTTTTGGGAGACAAGTGAATAGGGAAAGAAATTACATCAATGTTCCTATAAAATATGTTGCCACTTGCCAGCTATTATTCCCATTATTACACTTATTTTTTTCATTATATGTTGCTCCAAGAACACATTAATATGCAAATTAGATTTGTATAGATACATTGCATTGAATGGGAAAACCCATGTATGGCCATTTTATCCACATATAAAGTAAAATGGTATATCAATCCATTATCTTTAAACAAATCAAATTTCCTGGATCCTGGAAATTGATTGGTGAATGGGAAAAAATCCCATTGTTTTTCTTATACATGTCATTTTATGACATTTTATTTTTTTACACAACTCCCGAGTCCCGTTGTCCACTTACGAGGACAAAGCATGCTTGATAACATGCATAAAAAAAGTTTTCCACTTTCTTATGCGCTAAAAGTAAACAATATAATATGGCAAGGAAAAATAGCCTACTAAATTTAAAAGACTTTGTTTTCCTGGGTCTACTCAAAATGGGCCAATTTTTTAATTGCTCCAAAAATTCTTGCTGTGTGTTTGCATTTCAATACAGTTGAACTTTTCTCAGATTCGTTGTTCAGATCGTTGAAGAAGACGTTGTCACGTGGTGGATGTTACTATTCTCAACGCTGCTCATGATGGACCAATCAATGTAGTTGATTCCTATCTAAGGTTAAAGAGATTGAGGAACGGGTGTCAGGTTTCTTATAATGAACAGATTTATACTGTAACTCTAATGTAAGAACATCTGTAGTAAGACAAACATGTCCTGATTTTTTAAATGCGCATCAATGGATGGATTCGGCTTTCTTGAGCCTGCACGCGCCCCCTGCAGGAACACAACTTCGTGTCCCATAGGAAAGAGTTATGTAGTAGCATTTACCGCCCAATGGGCTCAACCCACTGATGAGAGCGCGAGCTCAGCGCTTGTTCTTCATCTTCATCAAAGCTCGAGCGCAGCGCGCGATACTAACGGACTCTAAAACGATGGATTACAAACTCTGAATTTAGTTAGCAATAACAAGTCATCTATATTCATTCTGCTCATTTTGAACGTCATATTCTGACGTACTCATAACTTTTTTTCTTAGCAAAATAGCCTACCCTTAAAATATCTTTACTCTGATATAAGCGCAATGATTTGTTCGTTTACTGCCATTAACGGCGCAATATAGATTTGAAGCTTGTAACTTTCTTTTGTAGTTGAAACCCCTTTTTAAAAAAAACAATGGACTTAATATACTGTAAAGTATTGACTCTCCTGAGTGTATTTCAGGTAAGATTATTTTTATGGACAAAAGAAACATTTGTTTTTTTAATATAGTTTTGATGTGGTTCTAATATGAGTTGTTGTTGTTGTTTTTTAGTTCTTTCAGGTTCGTAGTGACACTGTATCACCGTCAAAACATCCAGGTAACACTTTTGTTTTCTTCAGAACTCGTAGAAATGTGTCGCAAAAACGTAGGCTATATGTGGGTACATTTAGATCAAATTCGTTATTTTGTTTAACTTTAGGCATACACTTAATAAGCAGTAAGAAATGAATCTTAAATGGAACTGCATGAATGTTTTTTTCTCAGTTGTGTTGAATTTAAAAGGTTAATTTAATTCAGTGAAACCTTTATTTAGGCTACTGGGTTGGAAAAAAAACTTTATTTACATATAATGTATAGTTTCTACTGTCGATTTACAGACAAATGATTGAAATGTCGTCTTTTTAATGTCCCATTTGCTTGTCCTGAAACACTGAATACGTCACTGCAATCTCAGCGATAAACGACGGATTGAGATTTAGCCTAGGCCCACTGTAAATCTGTTTTTGTTAAACGTCAATGTTTAAATTAATTTCACTATCCACAATAGAGACCAGCATACTCCTTCCCTCATCCACTACAACACTTTCTGCTCGAAATATACTCTAAAACGTATCTAGTTTTGTAAAAAAAAAAAAAAAAATGTATTGATGGGGGTAAATTGATAGGTAAACAAAACTAAAACTACATAGGCTATAAGTATAAGTAATAGTAATATATTAATTAAGAGTTAAATCTTTTTTTTTTAAATTAAAAAGATATAAAGTTTAATTTATCACCATGGAAGTTAAAGGAATTTTGATAAATTTGTTTCAAAGGCAAGTGTATAGGGATTTCCTTACAGTCCAGGTTAAGTGCTTTTCTAGACTGTTTGTTACTATGCAGTATGCACACTACGCAAGTCTGACCTGGACTGAACCAGTGATAAACAGTAGAACTGTCTCAAGATAATTTCCATAGCTCTGTTAGCCTAAGAATAAACAGATAACAATCAAGCTCAGAAACGTTTAAATGAAGATGCTGGATTGAGACTCTCGCTATAATGTTTTTTTTTTTCATTTGTGTACAGTATTTGCATTGATGCACATGCATGGATGTGTGTTGTGTTCAGGCCTGCAGGTGCTGGCCACGGCTTCACACTACTGGCCCCTGGATTCAGTGGAAGGGATCCACGGTCTTTCGGACCAGATTGGGAACAGAACAGGTCATGTTAATGGGACTAACATAAGTATGTGAACATGTCACACCTGCTTTTCTTTCTTTCTTTCTGTCTTTCTTTCTTTCTTTCCTTCCTTTCTTTATTTCGTTCTTTCTATCACCACAGCTGTTTAGCATTCTTCTACGGTAACGTCTTGGTTGCAGAAATCTCTGTGGCTTTGCAGCTGTCTTCAGTTCTTAAAATGAAATGATTTGCTCATTTGAGTCGAAAAAGTTGAGGACTTGCATGATTACCTCAGTTGTGATGAAGACAAATGGCTATGACAATTAAGGGTGTCAAAGGCACACAGTTTCACTCAGTGATTTACTAGTCCACTTGGAGTTTTAGATAACCAAACTCACCAATATACACCAATAACTCTGCAGCGCGCTTGGTAAACATATCTGTTGAAAAATAAGGACTTTGTGCATGTAAGACAAACATCCACACATCATTCCATAGCTAGTACAGTGTGGCATTTGTTCTGTGCCGGCTAATTCAGAACAAATGGAGGGCTGAGAGGAATTCTCTAGGCCTCTCAGACTTGTGTCGGCACAATGTGTCCCATGTGTGGACCTGAAAGATATGTTAAAATCTCATTGAATGTCATCTTGTCCACCATGTCTGCCTGAGTGTCTCACAATGTCCCTTTTTTCCATCTCATGTCTCTCTACTCATTTGTACATGTGTCTGTTGCTGAATCACCTGTTTTTTTGTTTGTCTCACTTTCTTTGTTATTTCCACGTTCTCTCCATCACAGCTGTCAGAATCCACAACCACACTGTCCTGACTACCCATAATTCTTCCTCTGTGTATACCAATGACTCTGCCTACACTAACATTTCCGCCATTGTAGGTGAGGCTCTCACACATTCACTCACTGCCTAGTAGGGTCTCAAAGAACAGTATTAGGGCCTATACATTCATGTAGACCTTGTATATCAGCAGGACATCATTAGGAGAAAATAAATGAAAAAACTCTGATATATGACCATTTACATTAGAGTAATTGAAGCATGAATTGTTTATTGCTGTTTAATCTGGCACTCCTCACTGAAATCAAACCTTTTTTAAGCTTTACGAGTGATTTTATTGGATCCAGTGTGTTTGTGAAAGTGAGTTTGAAAACCTTGCCCCATTTTGGAAATCTGCTGTTTGCGCTGTGATTTGTTATGTCAGTTTGTTTAAAACAAATGTCCCAGCCAAAAAACAATTAATCAACAATTTAAATCTGATCAGTCGAGCAGCGTTGCAAGAGTCAAGTCAAGTCAAGTCAACTTTATTTATATAGCGCTTTTTACAATGCCGATTGTTTCAAAGCAGCTTCACAGTGTTAAACAGGAAAATAATGCAACAGAATTCGATTCGGCTGTACAGCCACTCTGGAGAAAACGGTGATGTCATCTAGCTCATTTCAATTATCATATAGTGACAATGCAGGCAGATCAGTAATATAGTTGAACATTATATAGTTGCTGCTATATACGATAACAGTCCTGCAATGTTTCACTCTGCAACATTGTAACTAAACTGTTAACATGGTGTCAGTAAGATACAGTAAAAATACAGTAAAACATAATTCCTATTATGACATATTTTAAAATGTAATTTATTATACTTATTTGGTGCTTATGAAATATTTATTATTATTATCAATGTTGAAAACAAGTGTTCTGCTTAATATTTTATACTCAAGTTTATGTGATAAATGGAAAGTTCAGAATGTGTAACATCTAGCATTTGTTATCTCTTTACTGTCACTTTTGATCAATTGAATGTGTCCTTGCTGAATAAAAGTATTAATTTCTTACAACCAAAAAAATACTGACCTCAAACCTAAACATAAATGTGAAATGTTACTGGTCATTCCAACCTGGTAACTTTAAAAATACGTTTCTATTCAAAATTTTGATTTAATTTAAGGTTTTCAAGTAAAACTTCCAATGCAATTCTGATAGCATGCGAAGGCAGCATTAATATCAGCACGGATTGCTTATGTGATGTTGTGACACAATATCCCCCCTTTTTACTGTAAATCTAAAAATCAAAATCTCTTTCACAAAGGCATGCCGATACCCTGGATCTCACTGAATAGATGGATGTTCAGTCCTCTGTAGTCTGTACCTCTTTATCTCTCTGCCCCCACAGTACAACTGTTGTACACTCGCTCCACAATTCAGTCTGTCTCCTCTCTGTCTTCTGCCATTCACTGTGTCTTCACTGAGCACTCTTTTCCATCATCATCTCTTCTATCAACTCATCCATTCATGAGGTGCGATGGTGCTACGGCTCCCACTGTGATCCACAGGTCCCGGCCTTTTAGGTATAACAAAGGAGGATTTATTGACCAAAATCACTGGCCTTGCAAAGGAACAACTTACCATTGACATCAAACCAGACTGTCATGAATCATCTGCAGTTCAGTTGTTCAGATCGGGGCTTTTAAATTACCTAGATCCTCATAATTCAGGAGATCTGCTCTTGTTGTTTTAGTGGATGGAGCAAAATGCTCATATTTGCACATACTATATGAGTAAAAGGTTAGGATTTCCCCATAAAGACTTTGTTGTCTTTCAGTTGAGGTGAGATATGAGTATGAGGTGATTATAAACTGTAAGGGTTTTTGAAATGTTATATCGCAAGTGTTATAATCTTGTTGGTTGGTCTTTCATCGTGTAGACATTGTAGAAGGAATGGTGAATAAGGGCATCTATCTGAACGGTGATAATGGAGCCACTTTCCTTCACTTTGGCAACTATAAGGACTCCTGCATAAGTGATCCTACGCTGTGTGGACCTGCCGGTGAGTTTTTATCATCCTCATGAACTCTTTTCTGTTGTTATAGAAGTGCATCTTTATATGGTCATAGATGTATGAGTAATGTTGAGTAATGTGTTGCTCAGGTTTATACATGACGTAATAAAGGCTAATGGGTCGAAATTAAGTTTATATTTCTCAAGAGCAAATATATCAGCTTACATCAAGCATTTTATGCGTGTAAGCTGATATCATCTGTTATTCATCTGCTCACACCGGTGCGCATTCTTTTTCTCGCAAAAAGGAGAATATGTTGCATTTATATATATTTTCCAGGGCTTGACCAAAGTAAGACTTGCAATGTTGTTTATAAAGAAGCAGCCTGGATCTAATAAAGAAACTTTTGTTTAGTTAAGTTAGATCAGTATACATCGGAAAAAGAGCTTGGTGGTTGGTGAGAGCCAGAGGATTATGGAAATCATATTAAAAGCTTAAATTTACATTCAAATATAATAAAATATAATATAATAAATATTATTTCAGAAATATTGCATTT
The DNA here is from genome assembly GCA_023566225.1 of Romanogobio albipinnatus. Lineage (NCBI taxonomy): Eukaryota > Metazoa > Chordata > Actinopteri > Cypriniformes > Gobionidae > Romanogobio > Romanogobio albipinnatus. The sequence continues at coordinate 28,636,033 of CM042253.1, read as the reverse complement.
TTGAGCATCAAATCACAGCCTACTGTTAAACTCTGTATACTCTGTATTTGTAAAGTATTATTTTCCTCTACGTTTCTTAGTTAATTGTGTTAAAACACCTAGTGTTCAACACTAAAGCTTTACTTTAACTGTTACTCCTGGACAGGGATAACGTTCTCCTTCTTCTGGAAAAACAATGAGATAGATTCTCGTTTTGCGATTGCATCCGGAGGTAAAATCATCTCAAGTGGTTTCTCTGTCTACTCCAACCCTCATGGCGGATACGTGGAGTTCTACACGAGAGGAGACTCCAAGACATGGAAAGCACATATCAAACTCCCAGGTAGTTATTATTTGAATGTGTGTGGGGAAAATTTTAGCTTAGGATATGGAAAGTGTTTAAATGTTTGGAACCAAATTATTTTGCCTTATCTCTAAAGCCAAAAAAAGATTTCCCATGATCTTGAAATTTCGCACGCTTGGACATTTTGAAAAACATTCTGGTTTGGAATTACACTTCCAGTCTGACCATAAATATTTTGAATATGGAGTTTTGTGCATAATTAAATTGATTACATCCAGATGTCCAAAGTACTTGAGTCAATAGGCTTCAGAATAAACTTTCTCGGTTGGACTTAACTTGAGAGTGGTGTAAGTATTATACTGTGAAAAAATAAATAAATGAAAGTGTAAGTGAAAAAGTAGCTTGTGTCAAACCATTCAACTGCTTGAGAAAATAATCATCTCTCTTTCATCTACGATCTTTCAGTCATTTGGGGATTTGTATCACTCCCAGAATACATCTTCAGTGTCAACGTTCGTGCTTCTCTACCCTTCAGAATAGCTTGTCTTGTTTTGATTGAGGTGCTTGCTAAGTTTAGTGATTGTATGCACCCATCCAAAAGTTTGGGGTAGTAAGATAAAAAAATAAAAATGTTATGCAGCAACAACATATTAACTTGATAAAAAGTGACAGTAAAGACATTAATAATGATACCAACCTTTGAATAAATGTTGTTCTTTTTAACTTTCTATTATCAAATCAGCATATTAGAATGATTTATGAAGGATCATGTGACACTTGAAGACTGGAATAATGCTGCTGAATATTCAGATTTCACCTCATAGAAATAAATTACATTTTAAAATATGTTCAAATAGAAAGCAGTATTAAGTATTAGTAAAATATTACTGTTTTTAGTGCAGTAATATGCAGCCTTGAGGAGCATAAAAGGCTTCTTACTGCAAACGTTTTAATAAGAGTGTAAAGAAGGTTTATTAATTACATTATTTTATAATGTGTTTTATAGTTGTTGTTTTATTCTGAAAAGGGTGGACAGATGTTATTTGCCCAGTTGATGTTATTAAATATTACTCATACTCATGTACTGTACTAGACTAGCCACAGCATTTGCATATTGTTGCACTATTGTTGGTTTGATTCATTCTATTGCTCTTCTCATTTGTAAGTCGTTTTGGATAAAAGGGTCTGCTAAATGATTAAATGTAAATGTAAACCAAAAAAATAGAAATAAACACAAAGGCCTCTAGGATACAGTCAGAGCATGAACTGGATACCCCAGGATTATGTACGTAAAACCCAAAACAAATGTTACCAAAGCATGAACCAATCCCTCAAAGAGAGAGAGAACATTAAGTCTCGAGTGGGATGATGTGATGAGACAGTCTCCATATGCCATTTTATCCCTGGACAGATGAAATGAGCCATTGACAGTTCAGCTCAGAGTTTCTGTATACCATGTCTTATTGGCTTCATTATAAGCTGATGAAATTCATTCCACATGCTGTCTCCAGCTCTCTGTTTCTGTTCATTTTAAACTTGTGTTTTATGGACCCAGACACCACAAGTAGATCTGGAAATAATATTACTATTATCTCTATTTCCAAACAGTCAATGGTTTTAAATTTCATTTGCTCGCTTTCTCTATTTCCTATTGTCTCTGTGCTTTATCTAGGGCCCTACTGGACACATGTGCTCTTCACATGGACCCAAACGGAGGGGTTAAAGGTCTACATTAATGGAACATTCAGCACCGGAGACCCCACAGGAAATGTTTCCCATAACTATGGTGATCCCTATGCCGATCTGGTCATTGGCACAGGAAACATCGGGAACTACGCCCACTATGCCACAGGTGCCTTCGATGAGTTTGTGATTTGGGAGAGGGCCCTGTCCCCTCAGGATGTCTGGAAGTACTACAAAGCAACCATTGGTAAGTTATTATGGAGCTCATTGTGACTCAAATCAGCTGTCATCATCATTTCATGTATCGCTAAGTTTATTTTGTCTGTGGCAGCCTTCACTTGTCTCAACCATGTGCTTCTCTGCAGTTGTCAGCCATTGCCATTGTTGTAAGGGTTTCCCAAATTAGCTGCACTTGGACTTGCATTTTGGTGTCTCCAGCTTGTCCCAACTTGCCTCTTAGCAGATGGTAGCTCTCCATGCTTTTCAATATCTAGAATATTCTTGGTTAATTATGTCTATCTATAATTATTCATTTGAAGTAAAAAAAGCAATTAAGCCACTTTAATTGAACAATTAAGCCATACTAAAAGATCATTGGAAATTATAAGAAATGTTTCTTGAGCAGCAAATCAGCATATTAGAATGATTTCTGAAGGATCATGTGACACTGAAGACTGGAGTAATGATGCTGAAATTACAGCTTTGCTGAAGCACTTTTTTAAATATATGAAACTACATAAGACAGTTATCTAAAATTAATAATATTTCACAATATAACAGTTTTTACTGTATTTTTGATCAAATAAATGCAGCCTTGGTGAGCATAAGAAATGTCTTTAAAAAAAGAAATTAAAACAATCCTTCAGACCCCAAACTTTTGAACTGTATATATAGCACCTTTCCAAATCTCAACGACACTTTACAATCAACCAGATTACTACAGAGAAAAAAGTGTATGTTAAAGAGTAATTGGTGGAGATCAAGAATGTTGGATTTCAGAATTTTATGTTAGACTCTTGACTGGAAACAGAAACAATCTGCCGCTTTGCTTTCCTGCTGTATCTCTGGAGTTAATACCCTGCGTGCAGGTTTATTATAGAGAGGAAGAAGCATTTGAAGACAATTTCCTTCAGAGAAACCGGTCCACATTCCAGCAGTCCTCAAATGAACCACATTGAAACAAACTGTTGAAATACCATTATACGTTTGTTCCTGAGTACGTGTCCTTGAAGACAGTTTTGTTGGCTTTGGTTATAACTGCGCATATCTTTACCTTATATGTATGTGGCGGCGGGACGAGTTTTATATCAGGGGTTTTGTTTTCTTTTAAACTGCAAGTGTTTGGAACCTCGTTTGGGCAGCTGGTTGAGGTTTCTTGCAGGCAAGATGTCTTTAGTGTGGCAAAGACAAATTTAAGCTCCATTAAGGCTGTGAAATGGTTTCCATCTTCATTAGTAACAGATACCAGGCAATGAGGTCTTTAACACCTGGAGAAAGCTATCAGTTCGCATTCCCATTCATCTAAATGCAGATAGCGTAGTTACAGCATCTATACTAGCAAAGGCTAACAAGGCCATGCTAATCAGACAGACATTCACCTTTTAGACCAGACAACTCAAAAAGTTTGTAGTTATTCCTTTCAATTACCTCATGAAGAAGATTTAATTTTCAAGTGTCAGACAGTAGAACATGCCGCTAGTTTGACAGTCATGGGTTTGATTCTCAGGAAATGTATGAATGTTTAGGCTATTGTGGTATCTGTCAGGAGTTAGTAGCAGCAATAAAGCACACGAGACAGGAGTAGCGAACGTTCTTACACAAATTACGACATAACAGTTCAGACTTTCTGTTTCAAAACAGAAGTCCCAACACAATTCTACTTATGAACACAACATATACCTTAGAGGGGTCATAAATTGAGAAATCAACTTTCCCTTGAGCTTTTGATATATAAAAAGTCATGGTAATTAGGGATGTCAACGGTTAATCGACAATCGATTAATTGTTGATAATACATTTAATCGATAAAACTTATCGATCATCGATTAGTCAGGATCATGCGCGTGCGTGCTGTTCAACAGCGAAACACAGGAGGAAAGATGAAGCGAGCGCGCCAGAGTTATGGTTGGGGCCATTTTACAGCTGGAGTTGCACCTTCATCTTGACTATAAGTTTGCAAAAGCCTATAAGTTTGCAAAAGCCTTTATTTTGTGTAGGCCTATCTATATCTGAAGTTTCTCATATAAGATGCCTTTGGTTAAGAATTAACGCGGTAGTGAAGTGTGGCGGTGATCAGCACATGCAGCTCCAACAGCAATGCACGACTAATAATGACTATGATTGGGACTGTCATATTACATAACATTATAAAGAGAGCAATATTGTAATAAAACATTGCAAGTTATTTGGGTTTAGGTGGCTGTTCACATTGCATCACATTGCTCAAGGAAGAGAGTGTGCACAACATTTGCGTCATTTTGTGCAGATAAAATTGTAATATTATGTTTATGTTGTATATATCTAATTAATCTCATATAGGATGTGTTTCTTTGAGTTAAATAATGCGCAAGCAAAGAGCTTTTGTGTACCGGTGTTGCTTCAGTGCGCGCAGCTCCAACAGCATTGCATGACTAATAATTATTATTATTGGGACTATAATATTACATACCAGTAATGAGAACACTATTGTAATAAATCGTTGTGAATCCAGGAATCCAAGAAATCGTGTTGTTCCAGGAAGAGCGTGTCCATTCTGCATAACACGCATCTGAGGTGGCGTTGGTGACACGTTGATCAGTCGTTATATTTGATAATTAAAGAAGTAGTTTAATTAAATGATCAATCACATGGACAAATTTTACAAACCTACTAGCCCTTTATTTAGATTAAAACCCCTTCTCGTTCATTTGGTGAGGAACAGGGCGTTTTGAGCAGCATTTGCATACCCTGTCTTGCTGTTGCTATAATCCACTGCTGTAGACGCACGCATATTGCAGTATTAAGGCTAACGATTAATCGATTAATTGTTTGTTAATTTAAACAATGATCGATCATGGGAATTTGTGTAATTGATATCCCTAATGGTAATGGTAAGTTTCAGAGCAAAGAAAAGCTTTTATTGACAGCTGGCTCAGCAAACATCAATTTGCAAATGTGCGTCCCCGTGATGTCTGCCTCAAGATAAACGCCTAATTCTGTAGCCCCGCCACCAACTTGTGCCTGACATGTTAGATAAATAACATTAGGGCTGGACCAGAATATTAATTCGATGGGTTGGTATTAAATTTTCAAATTTGTGATTTGAATATTCGTTGTTGTTGTTTTTCGCGAACACCTGGCATCCCGCTCGAAACAGCTCTCATTCCCGCTTGCATATGTTTACACTATAAAATCACTATAAAATACAATACTTCTTTTCAATTATCTTATAGCCAAGCCATTTTTAATAGCCTCGTTATACTTAATAAATACTATATTTGCTTCTTCTTAGTGTTCCCTGCACCAGAGCGCACCACTGCACAAGCTTGCATTTTGGGTTAAACTGCGTTCGTTTGACATTGTGGAAAATAGAATAATAGAATCAAAATGTATTATCCTTTTTATACGTTAGGGATGTGACTGTGAAAAAAAATTCCCTCACCGTTTCCCTCATTGCTGTGCTTTTGCACTGAGCGGCTGAAAGCATGCAGCCGTGCGCCGCTTACTTTCGGTTTGCCAATTCAGGGGCGGGTTGCTTGAATTGTGGGTTCATTAGCTATTATTCTTAATGAAAAACATAGCAACAAAACAGTACAATGACAAACTCCCTTAAATAGGCGCTTTTACATTGCTTTAAAACCAAATATTCCACGATCATCTTGTAATTTAGCTCCTCGCTCTCGTGAAGAATATGATCTGACTGCTGCTGATGTGCTGAGACGCCCGTTAGTTTGGCTCAAGTGGCACTTTCAGTGTTTTAATTGTAGTTAGTCTTAGAGCCCTGCACGGGCCTCAAATCTAGGCCCTAGCCCGGCCGTGTCCGACAGCTTACCAAAACTATCGGTCCCATGATTTTTTATTTTTTATTAAAAAAATGTATCCTCCCTATTAGGCCTACACATCGTTGCAACCATTAAAATAGTTCAGTTTTGTTTTTAATGTCAAAGTAGTTATATTTTGTTTTGTTTCTTTATTAAGTTAATTTAGAAAAATGTTTAAAGCATTTTTTTAACAAATTAAAGTTTTTGTTTTTTAAAGTAACGACCAAGCGGACTGTGTGAGTTAACAACACGTTTGATCCATTTATCCTCTTAAATCAACACTTAACTTGTCTTGCTTATAATAAGGTTTTTTTTTTAGTAAACGTGTTCAAAATATATATAAATAAAAAATAGGCAGGTTGTCTTAACTTACACCTCTCTCCGCAAAATTAATATAAATCCGATCTTCAATTATTGCGTTAGCCTATGCACATTTAACGGAGTTCACGTCAACGACAGCAACAGATATAAGCTGCATTATATTCATCAGCTCATTTCAAGATCAAAGACTGCAATATCAGAACAAGTGACCTAAGCACTGTAAGAGCATTTAGTCTCATTTGTTTTAATGAAGATTGTGTTTTTGAGCATCTAAGACGTTCGGCAGTTTGCGTGTTGGCTTGCTTTACTCATTTGCGGCGATAGGTCTAAACACTGTGCGAGCCGTCTTGACAGTCGTGGTGTCATGGTCTCATGTTGTTTCCACCAGCGCTGCACACCTCATTGTTTCTTTTAATTAATGAATGTCTAAAATATAAAAAAAAAATAGGGGCTCTAGTTAGGGCAAAAATAGGGGCTCTAGTTAGTCTGTTCTATAACTGAACAGAATTATTTTTACTAGCTACTATAATATATCAAAACTGGGACGTAACAGACCTGTGTGTTTTGTATCACTAGTTCATTCGCGGAGCATATAAGCCCCGCTTCTCCAGATTCCAGCCTTTATTAGAGAGAAGGAAATGTTCAGCTCCTTCCCTCCGAAGCTTCGAATATTCGATGTTGGTAGTAATCAATATCGAATATTCGAAGCTTCGGAGGGAAGGAGCTGAACATTTCCTTAAAGCTTCGAAGCTCAAAAAATGGTATTCGGACCAGCCCTAAATAACATAGGCCTACCTGGAGCTAAACCCGATCGAACTTCCAAGCAATAAAGCTTATGGCATGTTTCAAACAGTATCCTTCGGATTCCAATATTAGCAATGCATGGTTGAACTTTATTTTTAATGAAGAATCAGCTCACGTGGGTAAGATATCGCATTTGTTAGCTTTATTTCACTGTGGATTCATTTGTAAACAAGAGACTGGATTAACACTGCCTTCTGGATCTGACAGGAATGATGCAAAATGTTTTTTATATGTGATAGTATTGCATTGTTACGTTTGATATTTACTTATTATGTAGGTGTCTAACTAAACATAACTTCCACGCTGTCACAGACTGGAGTATCCTTTGTATTTGAGGTGTTGTTGTTTCATTGTGCTGCGATTCGGGATCAGACTCAGACATATATGGGCCAGGGCTCACACTATCTTAAATAGTGAAATAACATTCCTTTCTTGATGTGCATTGTTCACTCTTTTGACTGGTAATTTGAAGGAAAAATACAATCGCGGAAGTTTTGAACATGCTGATTTGTCTGAGGTGAAGTTTTGTTGATGTACGTACTTGGCTTGTGGGTGCACACGCACGTGTGTGTGTGTTAGTTATGCACGTGTGTGTGTGTTTTATCCACCAATTGGGCGGTTCAGGACCCCTTTAAATACAGTGTAAGTCAGTTGACTATAAGTCAGTTGACAGTTTGAATAAAAGCATCTGCTAAATGCATAAATGTAAAATCATGTTTACCTCATTTCTAATACCCTAATGGTAAAACTAAATCGCATATTCACATTTTAAAGCTTGTTCTATATTGGTATTTGACAAGTATGGATCTTTTGGCATATATCCTCTCAGCATGCTGATTGTTAGCTACTGTTAGGGATAAAGAATACCTTTTGTTAATGATAAAAAAACATGTTGCTGAAGAAGATAAAACCTACTGTTGTTTTGCACACGTCCAGCTATAATAGGCTCTAATGAGGTGCATAGTACATAGTCATTAGAGAGCTGCTTTGCCAGGGGCCCTATAAACCAGCCTCACTGCAACTGACATGTGCATTCAGGGAAAGGCTTTACCTGTGCCTTTCCAGCAGGTGTGAAGTATTTGTTCCATGAGATTAAGTGTTTAACTTGTTTAACTAGAGCTCTTTAGATTATGGCTTCTGTGTTTTGATGTTTTAATAAATATATTTTTTTTTTATATCCTATTCTGCCTTTTTTGTTTAAAATGTCCTATTTAATTATACTATCCGATGTAATTATCCTAATTTATTTAAGTTTTTATTAAAAATAAATTGAAATGTTATATTTTGTCAAATAAATGTAAGTTTTAACATTTATTTTTTATAATAACATTTAATTTATTTATTCATCTCATCAGTTTTCTTTGCACTTTCATTTGTTTATTTTTTGTTACCACAGGTGAGAATGTGTCCACCTTCCCAACCGAAGCATCCATCAATGTCACTGCTGTGACAGATACTCAGTTACAGGTAAATTCTTCAGATCTTAGGACAGCTGTTGCACTTTCTGAATCTGTTTATGTATATGTGTCTAAACTGTAGTCTTCCAAACTAGAGGAAAGTAGAAAGATAAAAGCAGAAATACAACGTCATCACATATTACTCCAGGGTAAATTCCAGGGTTATCTAAGAGATTTCACTGGGCAGTAGACTAATGAACGTGAATGCAAACACATCTGTAATGAGGGTAGGCACTAATCTGTCTTGCTTCTCTCTCAGTGAAAGTAAAAAACTTGTTTTTTTTTAAGTGTGGGGAATACGCCAGTATCTCATTATGAAATATGTTTGTCTTTGGTATTCTTTCACTGAAAAGACTACAAATACATAATGGAATTTCTCACTTATCAGCCTTAATTAAAGCCGTCCCAGCCTGGCTAGATTAACTGCAATCATTAACTAAAACTAAGTCCGTTTGTGGAGTTTAAGGTTCAGGGCCCTCATTTATCAACGGTGCGTACGCATAGATTTGTGTGTAATGAGTACTTAAGAACAGTTTCACACTAAGTGTGGGATCTACCAACTTGTACTTATGCGTAGAAATGTGTGTAAATATAAGCACACCTCTGAGCATGATTACGCAGAGAAAGCATTTAAGAGTGTAATATGCATTAAGCAATCCACATATGTCCTGTGTTTCCTTTAATTATAAAACACTCAATTTATCATTTTTATAGTTTTAAACACAATGCGTAATTGGTGTCAAACTCTATAAAAGACAGCTGTGACAAATTTCGGATGCAATTATTTCCTTGGCCCCAGGCATCCAGTTCCCTTACCGAAATCCTCAACAAGCCGAAATAAAATGGGGCTTTCATGCTATCGCTAGATTCCCAAACATAAATGGAGCCATAGACTGCACCCACATCGCCATAAAAGCACCATCAACCAAAGTATTTAATGATGTAATTAGAAAAGTGTTTCATTCTGTTAACGTGCAAATCATTTGTGATGCAAATTTGTTGTTGTTAAACGTCATTGCGCGACTCATTCTGTGTTTGTGAAGTTCCTCTTCTTTGCTCCCTTTGCTATTAACGCGGTGAGGAAAAAACACAATCACGTGATTTTTTAAAGAGAAGTGTTGTCACCACCATAAATGGTTCAATGGAGGCATTTCCGAATGCTAATGACCGTGAACGAGTATGGTACTTATGCTGCGTTCCAGGCAGGTTTTTGAGCACGTAACTTCAAACCACGACTCACGACTTTGTAGCGTTCCAGACAAAGTCACGCCAAAATGCCTGAGTGTAAGGAATTGTGGTAGCTAGATGTAAACAAAGGTTTAGTTATTTTAGTACTTCAATTTAGTTTAAGTTTTTAAAATATTTTAATTTCAGTTCATGTTTATTTTATTTGAAGATTTTTTATGCTTTTAGTTTTAGTTAACAATAATAATGGCATTGGTCAATCAAATAGAGATAGTCACGCCCCAAACTCACACCATTGGTTGAGCTGATGTTGCTAGATGAGCTGCTCAAATAAAACACTTTTCATGGGGAATCAACCTACTTTACTTAAAGGGTTGTTCACCCAAAAATGAAAATTATCCCATAATTTACTGCCCCTTAAGACATCCTAGGTGTATATGACTTTATTCTTTCAGACGAATAGAGTCAGAGTTATATTAAAAAAATATTGGCTAAACCAAGCTATATAATGGCAGTGAATGGCAGCTGAAAATTTGAAGCCAAAAAAGAGCATCCATCCATTGTAAACGTACTCCACTTGGCTGCTCAAAAATATACACGTTATAAAGTAAAATATCTAGCTTCCGGCAGTCTGCCCGCTGTATTCAACATACGGAAAAAGAGTAATTGGCGCGGCGATGATGCTGCGAGAGGCGCTACACTTTCTTCGTTGAATACGGAAGGCGGTCTGGCGGAAGGTAGATATTTTACTTTATAAAGTTTTAAATATGGATATTTTTCTTATACAAATCCAACGGTTTGCTTCTGAAGTCTTTTATTAACCCCCCGGAGAGGTTTAGAGATGTGGTTTATAAAAAATATGATGCACGAGAGAGCGTAAAAGATGTGAGACACAAGTGCAGTGATCAATGACATTAGTCTAGTGTATGTTTACATAGAAAAACAATGGAAAAATAGTACAGTTGAATGCAAAAGGGCACTATAATTACACACCTTTAAGGTCTGCTGTGTAAATGTGAGCGCATGGAGAACAGCAGTCACTGACAGCAGTACACTTAGACTGTTGACTTCATTTGGATGATAGTAAATTAAGTTGGGCATTCAAGACACTGGCACATCCTCTAAAGGCTCTCAGCGGTGTTTGATACACCTCCTTTTACAGGCCCTCAATCTGTAAATTCTTCAAGAATTTACTTCTTCCCCATGCAGTAATTAAATGAAGTACACAGACAATCACATGCACACAACATAGCCTCCTAGACAACACCTCACACACCCTTGGATGATTAGGTGTTATGAAGTCGATGCAGACGTCCATGTGCACACAGATGCACACACCCTTGGCAGACGTACAAGAGCCCAGCATGAAATGACGTGGAGGCCGAAGCTGTAAACACAAACAAATTTTGCTCTTTTGGAACTATTGTTTCCCATCAGACTCTGAGGAAATGGAAAGAAATCAGAGATTGAACACTAACGCAAATGCCAACACTGGCTGTTATTGATTAAGGAGATCAAGTAGAGGAGAAGTAGAAAAATTGGGGCAGAAAGGAGATCCATGATTTTCCATAATGGCCCCATGTAGGGCATGAATGAAAAAAATAAGACTTTAAACAACTAGTCTGGAGGTTCTTTCTTCAGACTTCATTGGAAAGTTCCAGTAAAAGTGGCATTTAATTTTGCTGTTAACATTGACATTCTCAAATCCCATGAGAAAAAGATTTAATCAAGTAATTTCAATGGCAAGTGCCAGCTATTCATAATTATATTAATTTATGGGAAACCAACGCTGTTATATTCTGAATTTCAAGTCCAAGCCACACAGAGTTGTTACATGTGATTGTGGGTGATTTTATAGACTGCTGTTGACACATCCACCTTGTATATGTGTGTTACAGAGAACCACAGAAATGCCCCGACCTGCCTCCACAAACCTGACAGAGGAAGTTCAGAGACTTCAGGAACCCATGCAGTTACAAGCGCTGGACTTCCTTCAGTCTCTATCGTTTAACCTTCCAAACAAGACTATACCTCAGGAAACAGCCAACAACCTTACACAGGTAAAGATTGGAATAAAGAGAAAGTTTTAGGATTTTTAGGTTGAGGAAAAGTTGAGGTAAAATAAATAAGAAATATTTCCGGTTCTGGACTATTTTTAGAACACTAATCAAATTAGTACATTCGTGACATTAATTGTGTGATTATTTGTACAGAAGGTCAGATGTTGTTCATTGAAGCACAATATGCTCTTTGGTAAAATCTCTTCTTCAAATCTAATTTACTTAAATCTAGTTACTTCTTCAATTCGTATTTCACTCAATTATCATGCTGATACTATAATTGGTCTTGAAAATATTGTATTGACCTTAAAAATACAGTTCCTACAGTTCAGAAGTTTGGGGTCAACGAGAGTATAAAAAAATTAATGATTTTGATCATAAAGGACAAATAAAATATATGCAGCCTTGGCTAGTATTAGAGACTTATTTTCAAAATCGTACCGACCCCAAACTCTTGAACGGTTGTGCATATAGGTGTAATTTGCGGACGGGATGGGTCTCCACCACTTTTTGCCAGGTCCGATCCCACCGCTTTTTGAAACATCTTGTGGTAGGAATGTGTTGTTTTTTAAATCATGCTGAGTGTCCGTTGCTGCTGTTATCACTTGGTGCTCGTCCATAGTCTTTACACAGACAAGAGCTTCAATCTATCGCTTTAACGCTGTTTTGGAGACATTTAAATTCTGGTGAAATCACAAAACAAAGATCAAACAAATGTGTACATTTGTATACAATCACCGATAAACATCTTTGGTTTTAATGAGAAAAAATGATACAAAGGCAGATTATAACGTCGAACCTCTGGCACAAAATACTAAACAGAATCATCTTCACTGTTGCTTCTACACATGTTTTAAACTGTCCTTTATTCTGCTATGTGTGTTGTAGTCTCTACTGAAGAGTGTGGATGAGGTCATAACCACCAGCGACTGGAGAGAAAATGATGAGGTACGTTTAATGAATGGATTAATGATTTGGATAGATAGAGATTCTATCAGTCCATTCATTTCACATTTCAGCACCTCTTTTGAAGGAAAATCTGTGGAACCGAATAAATTCATATGTGTTTAATGGAGGTGAAGGTACTATACACTTGGCAGCTGAAAGAATCATCACATTTTAGAATTTTAATAAAACTAAAAGGATTTCATTTAGTAAAGTTCTGCAGGATCTTATTTGTGTAACCTCAGTGAGCTGTAATATACTTTGCACTTGTCTTTTATCGGGGTGATCAGTGGAGTCCAGTGGTCAATGGGCTGGTGGAGACTGTGGATAAGGTGATGGTGCAAATGGCCTCCAAGCTTCGGTCCAGCCCAGACTCAGAGGCTCCTCTGGCCATAGGGGGCACTAGTTCTGTGGCAGGTTAGTACATACTCCAAAACACTTCTTCAAACTCCCATTTCCAGAATATCTATTCTTAGAAATTCACTCTCCCTCCCTTCGTCTAATACATACATGGCTGGCTTGAAGTATGTGGAGTCTGTCCAAGTATGCTCATAGGGGGATGCCTACCTAATATGCATGCATGAATTCTGAACACAGGGTGAGCATCACAATCAGGCCTGAGTGAAGGAATTTGAGGCATGAAACGTGACTTTTTTTTTTGCGTTTTTCTTCAATTATATTTTTAGGAGTGTTGAAATGTTACATTTGTCAGAATTGTTTCCTACCCAGACTTATTTATAATACATTTTCCTAAGAATTAAAAAAAAATAATTGCGACAAGCAGGGCAGGCGAGAGCCGTGAGAGAGCGGCGTGTTTGAGTGAGTGAAGTGAGTGAGTGAAGTGACGTGTGGCCAAGTATGATGAACCATACTTGGAATTGTGCTCTGCATTACTGCTTTGGGTGTTTAACCACCTGCGTGTTCAAATCACACTAAACTCAATTAATTAAACGTCAATAACAGTGGTGCTGGGAAATAATACAATCAGTATGGTTCATTGTGTGACAACAGCACACTTCTCCGTGACCTGGCAGTAGTTCGGCATGGAGCTCCCACTCTCTCGGCCACAGGAAGAGGGTGGAGTCCAGGCCGGTGACGGTTTGATAACAGTCTCGTTTCTTAGCATGATGACAACAAACGTTTGGCAAATAAGGGACCTGGTTGATATGCATGGCATTGTGGTGTTGGTGGAATACATTATAGTGCATCTTCCTCATAATCTATAACTGCTTCTTTCGAGACCGGTGTGACACGCAGTTGGCGCTCATCTTCAATAATGCACCGGCCTCGCGCCGCTCTCTTGCCCGGCTCTTGCCCTGCTTGTCACAATCATTTAGTTAATTGACTGAAATGTATTCCAAGACATGATATATACACTACAGGTATTTTGCCAAAAGTATTGGGACACCCCTCCAAATCATTGAATTTAGGTGTTCCAATAACTTCCATGGCCAAAGGTGTATAAAATCAAGCACCTAGGCATGTAGGCTTCTACAAACATTTGTGAAAGAATGGGTCGCTCTCAGGAGCTCAGTAAATTCAAGTGTGGTACCGTGATAGGTTGCTACCTTTACAGTTTCCTTACTTCTATATAATCCACAGTCAACTGTTAGTGATATTATAACAAAGTGGAAGCAATTGGGAACAACAGCAACTCAGCCACAAAGTGGTAGGCCACGTAAAATCACAGAGCGGGGTCAGCACATGCTAAGACGCACAATGCGCAGAAGTCGCAACTTTCTGCAGAGTCAATAGCTACAGAGTAAAGCATGCCGCCACTGGACTCTAGAGCAGTGGAGACATGGTCTCTGGAGTCTGGCAATCTGATGGATGAGTCTGGGTTTGGTGGTTGCCAGAAGAACGTCACTTGCCTGACTGCATTGTGCCAAGTGTAAAGTTTGGTGGAGGGGAGATTATGGTGTGGGGTTGTTTTTCAGGGGTTGGGCATGGCCCTTAGTTCCAGTGGAAAAGGAACTCTTAATACGTCAGCATACCAAGACATTTTGGACAGATTTATGCTCCCAACTTTGTGGAACAAAGTGCACAAAGCAAGGTCCATGAAGACCTTGTTGTTTTTTGTATGATGTGGTGGTGATCCTTGTCCTGATCATGCAGCTTTATGTGTGAGTGTGTTCGATTTCACTGGAACAGAGAACTTGACTGGCCTGCACAGAGTCCGGACCTCAACCCGATAGAACACCTTTGGGATGAATTAGAGTGGAGAATGCGAGCCAGGTCTTCTCGTCCAACATCAGTGCCTGACCTCACAAATGCACTTCTAGAAGAATGGTCAAAAATTCCCATAAACACACTCCTAAACCTTGTGGAAAGCCTTCCCAGAACAGTTGAAGCTGTTATAGCTGCAAAGTGTGGGCCAACTCCATATTAAACCCTACGGATTAAGAATGGGATATCATTAAAGTTCATGTGCATGGAAAGGCAGGCATCCCAAAAATCCCAAAACAGTTTGAAGAAGCTTCATTTTTCATTATTTCAAATGCAACGTGCATGTCTATAATGTCTTCTGAAAATACGTAACTTTAAATGAATTAGACATGGGCCATAACATCTCTTGATGATTCAAGTCTCATTTCTGAATCATGCCCTCTGAGATTCCACGCTTCACAGTCAACTCTCACTTCTGTCTCTGATCCTCCCTTTGCTCTGATAAGACTATGTGAGGACCAGAAGTAACATGAGAAAACCTTTCAGGTTGCCTGAGATGTTATTGAACTTCACTGTTACATTCAGAGAATAAAGCATAAATAAACACAAGATCACAGATGAAAGTGAGAGAAGGGCGATTCACCCAAAAACAAGAGAAGATGTTGAGAAAAGACTTCCCATAAGTTAATTCTGGTAGTGCCTTAAATAGAGAAAATAGATAAATAGAAAGTTCAAAAGAACCTCAAAATAAATATTTTGTAATATTGTACATTTCTTTACTGTCAGTTTTTTTTTAATAGTAACAAATTAAATTGTAGCTTTTTGAGCATTTTTTCAATTAAGTACAAATCTGACAATTATTCAAGACATGTAAACAGTCTGTAATAAAAATAAGCAAGAAATGGCAAACAGCAAAACTAATTATACAATTGAAATAAACAGTGTTGACTGTGTTTACATTAATACCTCACAAAGAATTGTACCAAAAAGCGCAGCCGCTTGTCACAGATCATGCTTGCAAAATGCATGTGAAACCAGCTGCCTTTCAGATGGTGCATATGCAGAATACAGAATACAGTTAGTACTCCGTTTCATCGACTTGGTACCAAATTGTAGTTCTTTTGACCTTCTAGGAAGTAATGCAGTAACAAGCAACAGTATACTCACTATGGACAGTGACCCAACCTTTTTTCAAATGTGTCTAGATTACTCTCTGATGAAGATCCCTCAGAACTACAATCTGCCAAGCTACCGGTTCCCCACACAAGGAAAGAGTTACATCTCAGTACCAGGAGAGGCCCTTACAATGCAGTGTGAGTATGCTCACAAACGCACACACAAACCCTTAAGATGTGGTGGTGATCCTTGTCCTGATCATGCAGCTTTATGTTAGTGAATGTAAATTACTAGAGAGAGAATGTTCGATTTCACTGGAACAGAGTACAGTGCTTGTCTATGTCGCCTATGCTGTGATCTGCCACTGACTAATGGGATAAATTGTGCTTAAAGTAACAAACTTTAATGCTTGTAAGCTACTTACTAAACCACAGGCTAACCATAATGTGCATAATGGAACAAACAAAACTGGACTGGAGCATAGACATATGAAATGGAATGGATTGCTAAACAAACTGCCAATCATTTTTTTCTTTTTGAATAGAAGGTTGTTGTTCTGAATCATTCCTACCCAATTTAGCCCCTGATTATGAGTAAATGTACGCATACACATCTCATTGCTTTTATACGCCTCAGGCTGCAGTGAAAGAACACATTGTTTTTACACAAGGAGGATGAAGTCCATTTATTTGTTGTCCGTCCTCTTTAGCCATAAACAACAAATAAACAATGCAATCAACTCTGATGACTTCCTGCTGCTCTCTAATGAAACCTGACAATCGCACAAACTCCTCTAGGAGGAAGCGTTATATAATTTGGAGCAGTTTAGAGCAGAGTTACATGAAAAACGGAGAAAGTGTCTGTGCTAGCTTTTTTAAAATGTATAAATGCGAGTAATAGAGCGAGTGTTGCAATGTTTCCCATGTGGCGGCAGTAATTATGAGGGCATTAAACGTTTTGTTTGTTTGACACCGTTTTGGGGTCAGCTCTCCTCAGCTCCTCTGGCACGGTGCTGAACCTGAGCCCCACTCTGTTCATTATAAACAGTTTTAATAAACTATTAAAGCTCTATTATCAAAAATGGCACATAAATGCTAGCACTGGCATTAGCGTGCCATTGAACGGCTTCTCCAGTGCAGCCGGACATGTGGTACACTTCATTAACAGAACCAAGCAGAGCTTTTATACGCCAATTAAAGACAGCAAGAGAAGGAGCGCATTGAATCGCCGTGTATTCCTGTTGGGCCAAGTCTTAAATAAAACATTTGTAGAGAGATTTTGCCCCTTGGTTTGTGAGGTTATTGGCCCAGAGCTCATCTGAAGCCCAACTCAGAGGAGTTAGTTGGGACGCAGTGATATTGCTTATTTGGTCCATTAACACCTGTAAAAGCACTAATAAGTTGTAAAAGCCTGTTTCACAGTAATATTAACTGTGAAACATATATAATTAACATTTAATAGCAAATAATACATATTGATATATAAATATACAACATAAATATTAAACATAATATTTAAATATTTATTTTGTGCAGCTGCTTGCCCAATTATTATAATATTTTTTTTAGGCTACACATCCAGTATAAGCTGAGAACTGAGTTGCTGAAACATTTAATTGCTTTTTTTAGACATCAGTTACTCAAGACATTTACAAAAAAAACACTTGTGAGTGTCAGGTGATTTCTTCAGCTCTCTTTTCGTGTGCCACGATGAACAGAAATAAAACATGCATCTGTGAGTTAGTTTGCTTTAATGATGTTAATGATTGGCGTAGACTAATTTAAATGCTTCTGGTTACTGTGCTCAAACACGGCAAAATATCATGATGTAAGAATGTGGAGAAAACTTTAATGTAATACTGTAAATGATACTTTCCATGATTTATCACAGCAACACTGAACTTAATGTAAATTGTTTATTCAGTTATTTATGTGGCCCTAATTCAGACCCTGATGAAATGATACTGCCACATCCAATGGCCCATAACAGTTATATTTTACATGGTTATTTACACAAATTCTGCTGTCAAATTGTGTGCAGTGTAACATATTTCCCCCTCACACACGTGGTGGACCCTCATCACACTCTTCCCGCATGTGTGTGAACACACATCTTTCCCATTAGAGCTGCACTGAGAGGAGCGCATGCAGTGTCTGTGATAATGAGTCTATCCTCTCTGTGCATTTCAACGGCAGCCCAACACATTCTTCAAAACACCACATACATACAGTATGTGTGATCGAATGGTAACCGTTATGTCTGTTTCCCCCTGCAGCTCAGACCACGATCGTGGGACTTTTCTACCACAAAATGCACAACTACTACAAAAAAATTAGCCCTCTACAAACAAGGTGAAGTGTGTGCGTGTTTCCTGTTGTACATTGTGTTCTTGTGGGCATAGCTTTATCACTGTGGTTCTCTCTCATCTGGGCCTCAGTGTCTGATACTCCCAGTCATTAAGTCGACTGATAACACTCTCTTCTCATCTTAACACAGCCATGAACAGTACTTAACTTTATTTATTTATTTTATCACAATTCTGGGACTCAGTTGGCCTCTTTTCATGTAACTGCACTGGGCAAAAGAGCTGAGAGATGCCGCAGGCTATATTCTCATTACCATCTAAATTTATCAGAACCCAAATGTATGTAGTCAACACAAATTTGCTGTTGGTTATACAACATTCCAGACAGACTGTCAGTCTGTGCATTAGTGGTGGGTTACATTATTAAGGTGCAGTCACATTTACCAATGCACTGTGTAATTTTGTGGGCAAAATCAAGCAAATTCAATCGAAATTGCACCATGCATATTTTGCTCGTGTTCAAGTTGGTCATGCAAATTTGCTGTGCATGCTTGGTTTGAAAGTGGCTTCTATGTGTGAGCAGTGCTTCAATCGTTACACTATTGACAATAGAGTACTACAGCCTTGACGTCAAAGCCTGGAAGACTAATTCGCCAGTGGTTCCCTCAAGGTTTTCCTGTGGGTTTTTATAATTTTCAGTTTATGAGTAATGTGGTAATCATAACTTGACAATACTTGGATATTTTGCTCTACATCGTAAACTGCATACAGCATACACACTCACATGTTGTTATCTAGTTTCTTATTAGAAATTTATGTTTTTTAGCTTTATAATTATATATGGGTGTGTGTTATTTGCTCTGTAAAGCAAAACTTCCAAGTATCATTAAGTTATGCTTACCCCAGACCATATTTTACTCATAAATTGAGAAACACCATTATAAAAAACGATGTTTTGAGAGAAAACCACTGGTGAATTAGTCTTCTGGATTTTGACATCATAGCTGCAGCACACTATAGACAAACAAGATATTTTTTGCTTGTGAAATTTCACTGAAATTTGACTGCAGCATTACACCTGTAGGTGGCGATAAGCGTCTTGATTTTTTTATTCATTCGATTCATTCAAAAACACTGATTCCTTCAGCAAGGAAACAAGTGAGCGAGTTGTTGAATCATTCATTTAGTCGATTCATTTAAAAAAGACTGAGGCTGCTTCCAGAATTGCATGCTCTCTGAGTAGGTACTTCTTTTGAATAAGTACTTACATTGCAACTGTTAAAAAAAAAGGTAATTCTATATAGTATGAATGTAATTCGGACAAACTACACTTGCATGTGCATACCAAGCGGCAACCTCCCGCAGTTTCTCTTGAAGCCAATACGGAAGTGACTTAAACTGCAATTCATCGACTGGCCGCTAGGGACAGGCTCCAGAAGGGAGCAGAATCTCATTGAGCCCCATGTTAAAATGCCCAACTTTACAGCAGAAAAAAACATGTTTATAGCCTGGTACAAATTGTGGTTTTGGTCTATACGGCTAATTTTGCCCTTCATGACAACTGTGAGGGGGGTGAATTTTTCTATAACTAATTCGTTTACATTATATAAAGCATTAAAGTTCTGCATAATTAAGGGGGTGGCCACTTCGAGTGACAGGGGGATAGCCATTTATCTGCTGTCTGTTAGTCATTTCAGCTGATTTCTGTTAGCTGATTTCACTTCAGCTCCGCCCACGTCCTGCCTTTTTGCCCATTTTCTGTTATCTGGGAGTGACGCACAATGGCCATCTCGTCCATACTTTGCGCTTCAAAACTGCTCATCAGAATCCTATGGGTGACGTCACGGACACTACGTCCATATTTTTTTACAGTCTATGGTGCATACTCATTCATTAAAAAACGAAACAAACGGCAGTACTGTTGCTCTGAGGCACATAATAATTGTTTGGAACAAATTTTTATTGCAGGGCAAAAACAGACAATGTAATTTACAATATTGTGTCTAAAATGTAAGTAACTTCTTATTTATTGAACAGTTTTTTTTTTAACACAAAAATCGCAATAGTTTTGTCTGAAACCAGAATGGCTGTGTTTACATGCATTGAACCGTCCACCTGTGATAGTTAGGTTTGTTTGGATATGATTATTATTATCTTAATTCTATGTTATTTGTTATTATTTGTGTGATAATAGTTATTTGCAGATAGCCGTCATTAGCATCATTTTCTTTGCTCATTCTGGAATGTTGACAGTAGTTCAAGTATGGCCAATAACTAACTGTCATCTCTGCAGGATAAATGAGGCGGTGGATTTTAAAGATCATAAGATCCAGATGGCCAGTCACCTTATTTCTCTGAAGGTGGAGCCATCTCCTGCTCTGTCACTCAACCTGTCCACTGAGCCGCTCATCCGGATCGTCCTCACGCATCAGCTGGTAGGAGAACGTCAATCTAGCACTTCATTTTGATCTTCATTGAGGAGTGTGGGTGCTTGTGAGCATTTGTGTGTATAGCAGTTATTTAGTATGTTTGGAAGATTATCATATTTAAAGAAGTTTATTTTGCTTGACTACTTCGTCATGAAATAATTGTGTAAAATGACAGCTTAATATCAAGCAGAAAGTTCTACCAACAATTTCATTCATTCTCATTCTGAACGAACGTGCTGCTCACGCTCATCAGCCAACATCTGGCTTTCTGCACATCAGGTTAGACTGAATGCAATTAACATACATTTATATTTATGAACGCAACAAAAATTATTCTTAATATGTGGAAGGAAAACTTTCAAAGATCTTTTTTTCTTGCTGCTGTGTTTGTGGTTTTGTCTTTTGGTGAGCCGTGTTATACAAGAATCCCAGAGTTCAGACTTGTCAGGACTAACCATGGAAATCCATTTCAGTTTGCATCATCCCTCGCGCACTTTTTTTTTCAGTTCTGAAACAGCAAAAGTATTTCGCCAAAAGTAAAGTGGTTCCGAACGCTGGAACCATAAGCCTTGAGGTCTTTTGAGAAGGGAAAGATGATTTGGTTTAACAAGGAGCTTATTTGGCCTGTGTGCGCAGATGGTACGACTCAGTCGAGGATGCATCCGTCTGCCAAATTTCCATGGGAAACCCATCAAAAATGGATACAGATGCCATGTAGACAAGTTAACCAATACAGCATGTTTTGGGAGGGTATTTGCAGTAAAAAAAATAAAAATAAAAAAAAACAGTGAGGAGTTCAGCGTAGCATTGGATTTCACACACCACGTTACACACATTATCCATCAGCTAACCCACATTTGACAGCTCACTGTGCTCTTTACCATTACATAAGATCTGCTAAACTTTTTCAATAAGTAACTTAACTCATATACAGTGTAATTACATCAAAAATAGCATTCCAACCCATTTAAATGAGCAGTCATTTCTTTTTTCATTGTTCTTTTTAAAGCGTTTTCAATGCGTTCCAAATCAAAGCCATGCTGGCATGCATGTAACTATAGAGACAAACATTTGTTTTGCTGGCTTTTTATGGTTTTGTGAGAGATGATTGTTTCAGTGATGTTTGTTGGTGGAAATGTGTGTGTCTTTGAACGTAGACCATTATGTTAAATGAAAGGAACCTGCTAAAAGATTAAAGCCAGAAACACTACTCAAAAACAGATGCGAATGCTTGTGCAGGGTCCCATCAAAATATATACACAGCTTCCTAAAGACTGATCAGTTGAATAATCATTCTGAAATTACAATGACTAGTATTAATTGAAATTATGTAATTTTGCATGTCCCTACTACACTTTAGGAAAATTGAGACCAGACATTTTTATTTCCTTAGGTCATAGTTTGAATGACTGTCTAATTAATCTTGGGACAATGGCTTTCTGTGTGTAGGACTGTCCAGAACAGAGGCAGTGTTTCATGAGTAATGTGTGAGCTGAATCACTAGATCAATAATCTGTCAGTGTCAGTGATGGATTACTGTGATAATAATGTTTTTAAGATAATGGTCAGTTTTGTGTTTTAGGTAGGATGATTTAACAACTGTTAAATATTAGTGAAGAAATTATGTCTGATTTTTTTTTTTTTTGGAGGATGATGTCAGTGGTTCTCACGTTAAATTCCCCCTGTGATCTGAGCAAGACTGATTTATTGCGTCTGAACTTCACCAGAGATTTGCAAATCTTTGTGTTTTAAAAATCTAGTCAACTATTTGTCTTAAGGAAATCCTTTATAATTAGGCTAATTTAGGGTCATTTTCACGTTCATGTGCATTTCTTTGTAAAACTCAATTCCTTTCAAAAGTTTGGGGTCTGCAAAAATGTTTAATGTTTTTCAAGAAGTCTCTTATAGCTCACCAAGTCTGTATTTGTTTGAGCAAAATACAGGTAAATTATTATTACAATTTAAAATAACTATTTACTATTTTAATATATTTTAAAATATAATGTATTCATGTGATGGCAAAGCTGAATTTTCAGCATCATTACTCCAGTCTTCAGTGTCACAATCCTTCAGAAATCAATATATGCTGAAATGCAAAAATATGCTGATCTGTTGCTCAAGAACATTTCTTATTATCAATGTTGAAAACAGTTGTGCTGCTTAACATTTTTTTTTTTGGAAACAGTGAGACATTTTTATAAATATTCTAATCGAAAGAACAGCATTTATTTGACATTTTTTGTAAGTGTAAAAGTCTCTACTGTCACTTTTGATCAATTTAATGCATCCTTGTTGAATGGGGAAAAAAATATTTCTGAACCCAAACATTTAAACGATATAAACACTAAATACAGCCATTAATGAAGTCAATAATTGTCTTTATTATTTAGGGTGGTGGATTTGCTATAAAACAGGTGCTTTGATGGCTGTAGCAAAGGGTCAAGTTACTCTTCTAGTTGTTTAACAACTGACTTGTCAATTAGTTGTTGTTGTTGTTGTTGTTGTTTTTGTTTTTTGCTTTAATTTGTAGCTCTGGAGATTGATTTAAGATGCAAGTTTCTACAAAAGTTTTCATTGACTAAAGCACTGCCACTAAAATATTAAAGCTAATCAAATAGTCAGTTGTTGGCTGACTAGTCAAACATCCTGTCCCTTCTCTAAACTACACAGACAGCAACCTAAGCAACAATCGAGCAATTATAAGCAGGAATCACTTCATTACCTCATCTTTTCTCCTTTTCTTCCCTCTCATCTCCTCACCTGTCCCATCTCTCTTCGCTGGATCACATGGCAAGAGGTGAACAAATGGAAAGAGTGATTTCATAAGGAATGCTGACAATGTCGAAATCATAAGGATTAAAAAAAAGATTTCTGACAAGCTTTCGCTGCCTTTACAATCTAATAAAGTTTCAGCGGAGCGGACACAAAACAGAGACGCCACGCATACTGATCATGAGCGCACGTCTGTTGCGCTGTTGCGCTGTGCTTGTACTTGCACTTATATGTTTACATTAACCAAAGACATTAATAGGTTGTTTATTCATTTTAATATGATGCACCTCCAAATCCGATGTGTATATAAAGCAGCCTGGATTGGATTAATATAATCATCCATTGTGCTGTGTATTTGTGTTCATGCGAATGTGGTTATGTGTCCAGTAAAGATGTGTGTGGGTGAATTACTGAACCACAAGCAGTTTTGGTCCAGGAGGTATTTCCGCTGTGGTTCAGATTTAATCACAGATTCACACAGCCCTAATGGCATTACAACGTATAAAATCTGACACACATTTTGATGTATGACTGAGGATTTTTGTTTTCTACTTAGTACAGTTATGGTTTTTAAAGGTGCAATAATGAGTAGCGCTCACTGCCAGATGCTTTTATAACTCACACACCCAGTTCCTGTCTGAACACACTCACTTTAAATGCCTACTTGCTCACTCAGTCACTCACTCAGTAGGTCACTCTCGTTCACACACTAATTTATAACTCATTAGACACTGTCGGGGCAGTGTGATCCATGGCTATCAGCAGGTTGGACTGGGCCAGTAGTCTTGGACCTCAAGTCACACGGCCAAAATCAACCTAAAACTTGCCCTTGTCATACTTTCCTGGAACAAATGTCACTCCATCAGTTCACTAGCAAGGGGATATTTCAGACTGGGACACACACTGTATTGATTAATTTGCATCTTCTCCCGTTTATTTGTGATCACAGGAATGCACAAAACAGCTCTATTAGTGCTTTTAGTCCAAAAGTGTGCACATTTAGAAAAATAAGAAATTTGCAAGTTAGTAGAAGGAATGATTATTTGTTCCATTAATTTTCCACTGAGTTATAAGATCTGAGGAGGTTTGAGCGATCTCTCTATGTTGCTAAAGCCAGAGCAACAGAGGGAGCTCACTAAATGAAAACCGGAGTTATGATGTAATTTATGACAAACACGAATGCAGTGCCAAATATGGATATCAGGTAGTTTGCTAACAGAGGCAGATGGAAAAGACAGAAGTATTAACTCTTTCCCCACCAGCGTTTCTTTAAAAAGTTTCCAATCAGCACCAGCATTTTTGATCATTTTCACCAAAATTTCAAGGCCCCCAGAATATTTAGTTGTATGAATATCTGAACATGCAATATATCAAAAGAAAGAACACAGTCTCTGCTTTATAAAAACAAACAAAAAACTAACATTTTATTCTTAATGCATATTTTTTTATCAACATTTCAATGTGGGAAAGTTTCATGAAAAAAGCAACATTTTGACTAAAAGCTGAGAAAATCACGTTTTTGTCAAAGACTTCGACCAGATAAGATTCAGAATGATGATCAAATCATAGATTCAGTAGATCCATTCCTTCAACACTCCAAAAGCTTGCACAGTCCTATACCTCTTTGTGGGTTTGACATTTCATTCAGTAACATTACGCGATTTGGATTTATATGCTGTTGAATGTTTGATGATCGCCTTGCATATTCATAAGCAATCTTCTATTGCTTGTTTCTGCTTACGTTTTTGGCTCTAAAGAGTCTGTAGTATTTAAGATGATGTGCAATTGCTCCCCCTACTATATAACAGTGAAAACATGGATTGCTGGAAAAAACTTGTCAATGGCAGGGAAAGAGTTAACATGAAATATGAAACCAAATAAACACACAATTATGATGTATTCGGTGGGCCAAATGCCCCTGGCCATTGGCACAGAGAAAGGCCTGAACAGGCACAATCAAGCCCCAGAAGTGACAGTGGAAACGTGACTGGCCCTGGCATGGACAATTCACTCGCTCAGTTACTTACACATTCACATACTCAAATTCACTTATTCATTCACCCACATACCTGCTCACCCCTTGATTCAGTCATTCACACACTCATTCACTCACTGACTGATTCATTCAGCCAGCCACTCATTCACTCTCTGACTGATTCATTCAGCCACTCATTCACTCTCTGGCTGATTCATTCAGCCACTCATTCACTCTCTGGCTGATTCATTCAGCCACTCATTCACTCTCTGGCTGATTCATTCAGCCACTCATTCACTTACTGACTGATTCATTCAGCCACGCATTCACTCTCTGGCTGATTCATTCAGCCACTCATTCACTTACTGACTGATTCATTCAGCCACGCATTCACTCTCTGGCTGATTCATTCAGCCACTCATTCACTCTCTGGCTGATTCATTCAGCCACTCATTCACTCACTGACTGATTCATTCAGCCACTCATTCACTCTCTGGCTGATTCATTCAGCCACTCATTCACTCTCTGGCTGATTCATTCAGCCACTCATTCACTCTCTGGCTGATTCATTCAGCCACTCATTCACACTCATTCACTTACTGACTGATTCATTCAGCCACTCATTCACTTACTGACTGATTCATTCAGCCACTCATTCACTCTCTGGCTGATTCATTCAGCCACTCATTCACTTACTGACTAATTCATTCAGCCACTCATTCACTCTCTGGCTGATTCATTCAGCCACTCATTCACTTACTGACTGATTCATTCAGCCACTCATTCACTCTCTGGCTGATTCATTCAGCCACTCATTCACTCTCTGGCTGATTCATTCAGCCACTCATTAACTTACTGACTGATTCATTCAGCCACTCATTCACTCACTGACTGATTCAGTTAATCACTCATTTACTCACTGACTGATTCATTCAATCACTCATTCACTCTCTGGCTGATTCATTCAGCCACTCATTCACTTACTGACTGATTCATTCAGCCACTCATTCGCTCTCTGGCTGATTCATTCAGCCACTTATTTACTCTCTGGCTGATTCATTCAGCCACTCATTCACTCTCTGGCTGATTCATTTAATAGCTCACTCATTTACTCACTGACTGATTCATTCAATCACTCATTCACTCTCTGGCTGATTCATTCAATCACTCATTCACTCTCTGGCTGATTCATTTAATAGCTCACTCATTCACTCACTGACTGATTCATTCAATCACTCATTCACTCTCTGGCTGATTCATTCAGCCACTCATTCACTTACTAACTGATTCAGTTAATCACTCACTCACTGATTAATTTAATCACTCACTCATTCACTCACTGACTGATTCATTCAATCACTCATTCACTCACTGGCTGATTCATTCAACTACTCATTCACTTGCTGACTGATTCATTCAGCCACTCATTCACTCTCTGACTGATTCACATAATCACTCATTCACTCGCTGACTGATTCATTCTGCCACTCATTCACTCTCTGACTGATTCACATAATCACTCACTCATTCACTCACTGACTGATTCATTCTGCCACTCATTCACTCTCTGACTGATTCACATAATCACTCATTCAGTCTCTGACTGATTCATTCTGCCACTCATTCACTCTCTGACTGATTCATTCAGCCACTCATTCACTCTCTGACTGATTCACATAATCACTTATTCACTTACTGACTGATTCATTCAACCACTCAATCACTCACTAGCTGATTCATTCAGCCACTCATTCACTCTCTGACTGATTCACATAATCACTCATTCACTCTCTGACTGATTCACATAATCACTCATTCACTTTCTGGCTGATTCATTCAACCACTCATTCACTCACTAGCTGATTCATTCAGCCACTCATTCACTCTCTGACTGATTCACATAATCACTTATTCACTCTATGACTGATTCACATAATCACTCATTCACTCGCTGACTGATTCATTCTGCCACTCATTCACTCTATGACTGATTCACATAATCACTCATTCACTCGCTGACTGATTCATTCTGCCACTCATTCACTCTCTGACTGATTCACATAATCACTCATTCACTCTCTGGCTGATTCATTCAGCCACTCATCACTCACTGACTGATTCATTCAGCCACTCATTCACTCTCTGGCTGATTCATTCAGCCACTCATCACTCTCTGGCTGATTCATTCAGCCACTCATTCACTCTCTGGCTGATTCATTCAGCCACTCATCACTCTCTGGCTGATTAATTCAGCCACTCATTCACTTACTGACTGATTCATTCAGCCACTTATTCACTTACTGACTGATTCATTCAGCCACTCATTCACTCTCTGGCTGATTCATTCAGCCACTCATTCACTTACTGACTGATTCATTCAGCCACTCATTCACTCTCTGGCTGATTCATTCAGCCACTCATTCACTCACTGACTGATTCATTCAGCCACTCATTCACTCTCTGGCTGATTCATTCAGCCACTCATCACTCTCTGGCTGATTCATTCAGCCACTCATTCACTTACTGACTGATTCATTCAGCCACTCATTCAC
Organism: Romanogobio albipinnatus; assembly: GCA_023566225.1. Classification (NCBI taxonomy): domain Eukaryota; kingdom Metazoa; phylum Chordata; class Actinopteri; order Cypriniformes; family Gobionidae; genus Romanogobio; species Romanogobio albipinnatus. The sequence goes on along the minus strand of CM042253.1, from coordinate 28,607,961 downwards.
TTACTGACTGATTCATTCAGCCACTCATTCACTCTCTGGCTGATTCATTCAGCCACTCATTCACTCTCTGGCTGATTCATTCAGCCACTCATTCACTTACTGACTGATTCATTCAGCCACTCATTCACTCACTGACTGATTCAGTTAATCACTCATTTACTCACTGACTGATTCATTCAATCACTCATTCACTCTCTGGCTGATTCATTCAGCCACTCATTCACTCTCTGGCTGATTAATTCAGCCACTCATTCACTTACTGACTGATTCATTCAGCCACTCATTAGCTCTCTGGCTGATTCATTCAGCCACTTATTTACTCTCTGGCTGATTCATTCAGCCACTCATTCACTCTCTGGCTGATTCATTTAATAGCTCACTCATTCACTCACTGACTGATTCATTCAATCACTCATTCACTCTCTGGCTGATTCATTTAATAGCTCACTCATTCACTCACTGACTGATTCATTCAATCACTCATTCACTCTCTGGCTGATTCATTCAGCCACTCATTCACTTACTAACTGATTCAGTTAATCACTCACTCACTGATTAATTTAATCACTCACTCATTCACTCACTGACTGATTCATTCAATCACTCATTCACTCACTGGCTGATTCATTCAACTACTCATTCACTTGCTGACTGATTCATTCAGCCACTCATTCACTCTCTGACTGATTCACATAATCACTCATTCACTCGCTGACTGATTCATTCTGCCACTCATTCATTCACTCACTGACTGATTCATTCTGCCACTCATTCACTCTCTGACTGATTCACATAATCACTCATTCAGTCTCTGACTGATTCACATAATCACTCATTCACTCGCTGGCTGATTCATTCAGCCACTCATTCACTCTCTGACTGATTCACATAATCACTTATTCACTTACTGACTGATTCATTCAACCACTCAATCACTCACTAGCTGATTCATTCAGCCACTCATTCACTCTCTGACTGATTCACATAATCACTCATTCACTCTCTGACTGATTCACATAATCACTCATTCACTTTCTGGCTGATTCATTCAACCACTCATTCACTCACTAGCTGATTCATTCAGCCATTCATTCACTCTCTGACTGATTCACATAATCACTTATTCACTCTATGACTGATTCACATAATCACTCATTCACTCGCTGACTGATTCATTCTGCCACTCATTCACTGTCTGACTGATTCACATAATCACTCATTCACTCTCTGACTGATTCACATAATCACTCATTCACTCACTGGCTGATTCATTCAGCCACTCATTCACTCTCTGACTGATTCACATAATCACTCATTCACTCACTGGCTGATTCATTCAGCCACTCATTCACTCTCTGACTGATTCACATAATCACTCATTCACTCACTAACTGATTCATTCAGCCACTCATTCACTCTCTGACTGATTCACATAATCACTCATTCACTCTCTGGCTGATTAATTTAATAGCTCACTCATTCACTCACTGACTGATTCATTCCATCACTCATTCACTCTCTGGCTGATTCATTCAGCCACTCATTCACTTACTAACTGATTCAGTTAATCACTCACTCACTGATTAATTTAATCACTCACTCATGCACTCACTGACTGATTCATTCAATCACTCATTCACTCACTGGCTGATTCATTCAACTACTCATTCACTCGCTGACTGATTCATTCAGCCACTCATTCACTCTCTGACTGATTCACATAATCACTCATTCACTCGCTGACTGATTCATTCTGCCACTCATTCACTCTCTGACTGATTCACATAATCACTCATTCACTCACTGACTGAATCATTCTGCCACTCATTCACTCTCTGACTGATTCACATAATCACTCATTCAGTCTCTGACTGATTCACATAATCACTCATTCACTCGCTGGCTGATTCATTCAGCCACTCATTCACTCTCTGACTGATACACATAATCACTTATTCACTTACTGACTGATTCATTCAACCACTCAATCACTCACTAGCTGATTCATTCAGCCACTCATTCACTCTCTGACTGATTCACATAATCACTCATTCACTCTTTGACTGATTCACATAATCACTCATTCACTTTCTGGCTGATTCATTCAGCCACTCATTCATTCTCTGACTGATTCACATAATCACCCATTCACTCACTGACTGATTAATTCAACCACTCATTCACTCACTAGCTGATTCATTCAGCCACTCATTCACTCTCTGACTGATTCACATAATCACTTATTCACTCTATGACTGATTCACATAATCACTCATTCACTCGCTGACTGATTCATTCTGCCACTCATTCACTCTCTGACTGATTCACATAATCACTCATTCACTCTCTGACTGATTCACATAATCACTCATTCACTCACTGGCTGATTCATTCAGCCACTCATTCACTCTCTGACTGATTCACATAATCACTCATTCACTCACTGGCTGACTCATTCAGCCACTCATTCACTCTCTGACTGATTCACATAATCACTCATTCACTCACTAACTGATTCATTCAGCCACTCATTCACTCTCTGACTGATTCACATAATCACTCATTCACTCACTAACTGATTCATTCAGCCACTCATTCACTCTCTGACTGATTCACATAATCAGTCATTCACTCTCTGACTGATTCACATAATCACTCATTCACTTTCTGGCTGATTCATTCAGCATCTCATTCATTCTCTGACTGATTCACATAATCACCCATTCACTCGCTGACTGATTCATTCAACCATTCATTCACTCACTAGCTGATTCATTCAGCCACTCATTCACTCTCTGACTGATTCACATAATCGCTCATTCACTCTCTGACTGATTCACATAATCACTCATTCACTTTCTTGCTGATTCATTCAACCACTCATTCACTCTCTGGCTGATTCATTTAATCACTCACTCATTCACTCACTGGCTGATTCATTCAACTACTCATTCACTCGCTGACTGATTCATTCAGTCATTCATTCACTCACTCACTGATACATTCAACTACTCATTCACTTGCTGACTGACTGATTCATTCAGCCACTCAATCACTCACTCACTGATACATTCAACCACTCATTCACTCGCTGACAGATTCATTCAGCCACTCATTCACTCTGACTGATTCACATAATCACTCATTCACTCTCTGACTGATTCACATAATCACTCATTCACTCTCTGACTGATTCACATAATCACTCATTCACTCACTAACTGATTCATTCAACCACTCATTCACTCACTAGCTGATTCATTCAGCCACTCCTTCACTCTCTGACTGATTCACATAATCACTGATTCACTCTCTGACTGATTCACATAATCACTCATTCACTCACTAACTGATTCATTCAACCACTCATTCACTCACTAGCTGATTCATTCAGCCACTCCTTCACTCTCTGACTGATTCACATAATCACTCATTCACTCACTGACTGATATATTCTGCCACTCACATACTTAATCATTTATTATTCTCCTTCATTTCTCCAGTCTTTTTCTGAATATGTCTTTCAGTTGGTCTGACGTCCCCCTCTTTCTTTATTTCCTCTCCTTCTCTCACGCTTTCTCAGATGAATCGTTATAATCTATAGCAGATGGTCTGGCTGAAGCGATCCTGTTGTAGCTAATGGCTGCAATCCTCCTCCTTTTCCTCTCTCTCCATATCTTTCTCTTTCTTTCCCTCTTCTACTCTTTTTCTCTGAAAGCCTGAAAACATAACCTTTAAACTGTTAGTTCTGCCTTGCTTTGTTGCTCTTACTGTTATATTCTTAGAACGCTCTCATATTATGATTTACAGCGAACAAATCCTCCTAGATTGTGTTTTCATCGACATTGTGATAGAAATACCATTAAGCTCTTAGAATGTCCCCACACGATCACCTGAGCACGTTCCACTTCATTTTTAGCCCTGACTGGATCCAGGTTTTAGCGTTCCACAGAGACTTCAACCATTTCCTAGCTTTTTCCAGATCCGGAGGACGTCTGTCAACTGGCTGAACCTCTGAGCACCTCACTGGGTTTCTCCTCGCACCACGCACAGCTCCTATACAGATGTTTTACAGCCTCAGTCTCCTCTACAGATTCGTTCACTAACAAAACACACGCTTGGAAACACAACATTTCTACTGTGGCTTTCTTTGGAACTATTATTTTGTTGCAAAATAGAGCAAACAATACTGACAATACAGTTTTTACTTCACTTAATATTATCTTTGTGTTTATTGAACTGTTGTATCGAATAAATGTCACATTTCCAATCGTGTGGATATTCTGAGAAAAATGCATTCTTGCGCATATAATAATATATTATCAACATTAAAAACAAGAACTCACTAAGCATATGTTGTTGTATTGAAGACAGTCTGTGTCTATATTTGTTCTTAATGCTAGTTAGTGCCAAAACCCTATATTTATAAAGGTACATTGTCGAGAATGGGAGAAATGTAGTGCGGTTTGTACTGCGTGCAATGTATCATATACACACTGCTTGTGTGGATGCAGTGAGTTTTGACTGCAGAAGATGAGGTAATTTGATGTATTTGACCTTTTATGGCATTTTGCCTGTTAGAAATACATGCTCGGTTTTAATCTTATTTTAAGGTGGGGTAGAATTAAATGAACAGCAAAACTCAGCATATTGTTCGCGCACCCCCTCACATACCCAGTTTTGGGAACCACAGCTCTAAACGTTTATGCACCTTTACTGTTCAAGTGTTTCTCATTGGCCATTAAGTAATGGCAAAAGTACAAAAGTAACCAAGTATAAAGCATTTACAGCATATATTGTTCCAAATTTAGATGTGGTTTGAGCCTTATTTGTGAAACTGTGAGAATCAGATTGAGCACTTGCACTCCAACACAGTGATGCTTATTTGGGTAACACTAATTCAAATCTGGCTCGTCACATTCCCTATTCCTGTCTCATTTCCAAGTTTTTGATGGAACATGTCTTTGCGTTTTCATTGACTTTTCACGTGCATTAGTCTTTGTATTCTCCGTTTTCAGAAGCAGCTGCTCTAAATTACAGCCCAGCCTGTCCATAAACGTATGTAATTACAGAGCCTGTGAATAGAATGGGAGATACCGAAAACCTACATTTACTTTTCAACATTTATCTTCTGTGTTAAGCTTGGACAACGCACACTGTGTTTTTAAATTTAGCCCAGCCAGGCTTTATTTAGATTGAGCAGTTCTTTAAATATGCCCCAGTGCAGTGCCATTAACCAGCATAGCTTAGGAAACCAACGGCAGCGTGTTTCATATGGTGTGTAACTGGGTTTGGTCTCAAGACAATGTGTGAGATGTTTTGCAGGCAATTCTGAGCATGTGCTGTTGCGTATTTGTGTGATAGAAAGAGAGAGTGAGAGATGTGAATAAATAAGTATTTAAAGGAAAAGTTCATTAAAAAAAAGGTTATATCCTGAATTTTCAAACTAAAATACAAACATATCGTATGGCTTCAGAAAACTTGGAATATAACGCAACATGTTTTTATGGTGCTTTTTGACATTTTTGAGAGAACAGCCAATTGCTCTTTTAACACTTGGGGAATTATATAGGTTTGTTCTTGTGTTGTGTAAATGAAATATAGGTTTTATTGTATTACTAGCACTCAGTTTTTCCTTCAGTTAGTCATTGGGTTAGTCATCAAGGCAGGCATCAGGGGTACTGTCCCAAAAGTATGGAAACAATACTCCCACTCTATCGTACTGACGGCACTTCAGATGCACACTGACCTTTTTGAGGCAAAGTTATAAATTCTGAAGATACATAGGTTATGTTATACATTAGGACAAATGAGAACCCATTACTTTTCATAATGTGAAATAATAATGTGCCAAAATTTTACCACAGTGGCAAATAAAAATGTGAAGTCAAATGAATCAAATTAAATTCTTACATTTGAGTGCTTGAAAATGTCAAAGTGAAAAAAATCAAAGTGCTCTGAAAACTTGAGAGCTAAAAAATATTTAATTGTATTTTAATATTGCACTATATTATACTTGAAATATGTCTGATAATGTTGTTTATTGTATACTGGGATTCAAAAGTTTGGGGTCAGTAAGATTTTAAAAAAAATGATGCATTAAAATGATCAAAAATGACAGTGAAGACATTTGTGGTTATAGAAGATGTATATTTCAAATAAATGCTGTTCTGTTCTTTTCTATTCATCAAATAATAATAAATGTTTCTTGAGCATCAAATCAGCATATTAGAATGATTTCTGTAGGATCATGTGACACTGGAGACTGGATGCTGAAAATGTAGATATAGTCAACTATAGTAAAATATAGTAAAATAAAAAAAAACGTTACTAATATTTCAGTTACTAAAAATTTCACAATATTTTTACTGTATTTTTGATCAAATAAATGCAGCCTTGGAGCAAATGCAGCATAAGAGACTTCTTTATAATAAAAAAATATTTACAGACCCCAAACTTTTAAATGGTAGTCTATATTTAATTTATTTGACATATTCTGATTTATATTCATATGCTAAGCCTTTGCCATGTTGTGATGTTACAGCCAGCACATCTGTGCCCTCTCCACCCTCAAACGGTCCCCAACAAATGGTGACGTGGAAGGAGATCACTCACCTGGGTGTGAAGTGTGAGGAAGTTTGGCACCTACGTGAAGTTTTCAGGGGAACTTTGAAAAAGAACCAAATAGAGCAAAGCTGTGAGGTTGTTTTATATTAACCTCTGGCAAAATCTGGTGTAAGAAGTTTCATATTTTGACAGAGAGGCAGGTTAAATAAGAAACTATTCTTCTGAATTGTTGTGACTTTTGGTGATTTAGTAAAAATTTTAACCATATTAAATCAAATCTGCAGGGCTCAACCCAACTTACATGCTTTATTATCCTTTATCGTTGTCCAGGGCCGTCAATTTAATCCAGAATGTTGATTCATATTCACAACACGTTATTGTCATTCACCACATTTCTCTGAACGACAATACAGAGGCTTGCATATGCTTGGAATTACACATGTCGTCCAATCAGGAGAGAGACTGAAGCTGCAGTTGGCGGAGTTGACTGTGTAAACCATTCCATCAGCATGACAGGGATGTGTGTTTTCTGCTTAATTATGAACACATGCCACTCAGGCTCTCTGAATAGACCTGATGTGTGATTACACAACCTGCTGTCATCTGATAGGCTGGTGAGAATGATGTCATAGCAGCTGCCAAATACCCCATGCACCCCCCCAAAATTGAAGGTTACGTAACATCTAGCCAACATTTAACCCCTACAATGATTTTTACCACTACAATTCTTTGTGGCTATAAAAGTTATAACTCAAGAACTCATTCCAAACCTGTACAAGCTTGTGGCTTGTTTCTCATAAAATGCCTCTACTTAATCACCAACCTGTGTTTTTGTGTGCATTTTAAGTGTAATTTCATTCTCTCTGTGTCTTTGGATACTTTAGAAAGGGAGCCCCTCTAATACTGCATGCTCTTTTGCAAGTCCTTTGTTGTTAATAAAGTGTTGGAGTGCTTTCACGCTTCTCTGGCAAGCGCTGCGGGGCAGTGGGGAGCCGCAAACACCAAGCCAACCCCATATGTGTTCATTTGACTGGAGAGAGAGAGACTTACTGATGGAGCTGTACAAATTACCTGCTTTTTTTAGTAATGAGATTTTGACCTAGACAGAGAGTAGGACGACAATAGAAACTGAAGTAAGTGAAAACTTTGGGGAGCGCAGAGGAGAACCACACCCCTACCCACTCAGACTAATCTAGTTTAGCTAGACTTTTGAATTGTGGCATATTGTATTCTGACCCAAAACACCCACTTGAACTGGAAAAGGCAACCTGATGGATACATGTCATTTAGGGACAGGGTTATCTCAAATAGATACCAATATAATTTTGTTATTGAAAAAACAAATATTTTTGAGGTTTCCAAATGGCTGTACAGAAGAAAATAGTGAAAATTGTTTGTAAACTTTGATATGATGTTAATATACTTACTTGAACTTAAAATCTGACCTTTCAAATATACTGATAACCACCATAATAATACATCAACAAAATAAAAATCAAATGTGATAATGTCATGAAGGAACTTATGTGAGCATCCATTTACTGTTTTTGTTTTTCTACTGTATCTAAGTTATTTTAGGCTTGTATTTTCACTTACAAAAAGCCTACAATAATCAATTCATCATGTTAGCAATATTTTAATATAAAAGTCTTATCTTTATAACTTACAAAAATTGTATTTTTATGTTAAAAATTTTAATGATTAAGATTGACATTTTAAAAGATCTTTAAAATATCATTCACTATATTTATGATCTGTTTCCCTTAACAGAAAATCGTGGAAAGTGTGTGCAAATGTAATTTAATTTCAATCGCACACATTCCCCTCTATGAAACTTACTGACATCCTTATGCCATTTATTCCAGCCATAAGTAATGCAAAACTATGGTACGTTTACATGACAACGATATACTAAAATCGGAAAAGGTTTTCATTTGCATTTTTCGTGTACAGATGACACAATTGTCAAAAAATCCCCGTTCTCATGGATATGCGAAAACAACAAAAAAAAAATATTATTCGTGTCACTTTGTAAAGAAAAACTACATGTCTGTAGAATAAACATGTAATCAGTGTTGTGCAAGTTACTGAAAATTAGTAATTAGTTACAGTTAGTTACTTCTTTTTCAATTACTTTGCCAATTACTGTATATCAAAAGTAACTAGTTACTAGGGAAAGTAACTTAAGCTACTTTTATGTCTGCTTTTTAAATGTAAATATGTACTGTACTGAACAGTCAAACACAATAAACATAATTTTTCATTCAATATTTCAGGCGAAACTGGACAATTGTAAATGCATCTGGTTTTTATGTTTAAACCACATATGTAAATTGTACTCCTGGCAAATTGTTGAAAAATAAACGTGTGAGAGCGTGTTATATGCTATATATGACATGTTGTAGCCAGATATGATGTCACTAATGCAACACGCATCGCTGCAAATGAGTAAATAAGCCAACACGCAAACTGCTGCAAGTGAAGTAAGTCTCAGATGCTCAAAAACACAATCATCTTCATTAAAACTAAGAGACAAAATTATCTCACCAGTGCTTAGGTCGCTCTTTCTCATATTGCGGTCTTTGATCTTAAAATGAACTGATGAATAAAATGCAGCTCATATGTTGCTTTCGTTGACATGAAATAAATGTGCATATAGCACGGGAATTGAAGATTGGATTTATATTCATTCTGCGGAGAGGTGTGAGATAAGACAACCTGCATGTTTTGTTTATTTTTTTATTTGTGTTGCCTGTTTCGTTTGCGAGCGCCTACGATCAGCCTACCTCAACTTATCGAAATGCCTTTTTACTATGGTGGTGGTGATAGTAGCCTAAACGTTTAAATTAACATTGTGATGCTTGACAAGTCAAGTGTTGATTTGAGAGGCTAAAGCGTTGGGTCTGTCGGCCGCTGGCCGCTTTGTCGTCACTTTAAAAAATAAAAACTTTAATTTAACAAACAAAAAAATGCTCCAAACATTTTTCTAAATTAACTTAATAGAGAAACAAAACGAAATATAACTACTTTGACATTAAAAACAAAACTGAACTATTTTAATGGCTGCAACAGTAGTGTGTAATTGGGAGGATAAAAAAATTCAGTAATTGTAATTGAGTTACTTGATAAAAAATAATATTTAGTTACATGCGCATTACAGCTAAAAGTAGTGGAATTATAGTAATGCGTTACTTTGTAGTGCGCTACTCCCAACACTACATGTAATACATGACGTTTCCATTTTCACATATTCACGTTTATGTAGTATACACAGAGACGATAACGTTCTCGTTTTCAAAAACATGCACTTTGTATCCTACTTTCAAAAGTTTGCATTTTCAGGCCCCCAAAATGCTGTTGCTGTTTAAATGAATGGTTTCAAAAGTTTTACGTTTTTAGTTGAAAACGGTGTCACGTAAACTGCCCCTTAAAAAAAGTAAAAGAAGAAAACAAAGCACCAGGTTTGTGTCTCCAACACCAATGCAAACAAATGACTCAGTCATTCTGGTCTTTCCTTTTAGATTTTAATGATCTGTTTTGTTTCCCTTCAGGCAACAGCACAACAAAAACTGTGCCACTTTCATTTAAACCACCATTGTATTAGTTAAATCATCTTTTTAAAATGAATAAACAGGCTTGATTAACCTTGCTTCAAAGCCGGGCAAGGGAGATTTGGAAAATGCCACAAACTGTTTACTCTGACCAAATAATGTGTTGTGACTATTAAGAGTCGTATCAGTAATGGGAAGCATCAGCTATCGTTTAACTTTTCACTTGAGTGTTCCTCAACTCTTACCTGCACTAATAATGATATCTTTCTTTCTATGTGTTGTCAAACTCAGCCACGGCTGGATCACTTTTTGAATGTACTTCTAATTCTCCACTTTGACTGGTTGATATACTAGAGGTAGATTCCGAGTCATTTCCGAACATCCTTCATCCTCTCTACCAGTTCTTTTCCATTCCTGTCTGGAATATGGGTCTGTTCTTTACGTCCTGATTCTTTATAGTGTCCTTCATGCAGTCATGGATATTTTGTGAGACTGACTATTGAGAGGAGATGCAAAGCATTCTTGTTTCTGAGCATATGCATTTATTTGAAAGGAATGTGCATGTACACTATATTGCCAAAAGTATTGGGACACCCCTCCAAATCATTGAATTCAGGTGTTCCAATCACTTCCATGGCCACGGGTGTATAAAACCAAGCTCCTAAGCATGTAGACTGCTTCTACAAATATGTGTGAAACAATGGGTCGCTCTCAGGAGCTCAGTGAATTCAAGCATGGTACCATGATAGGTTGCAATAAGTCCATTTGTGAAATTTCCTCACTACTAAATATTCCACGGTCAACTGTGGTGTAAAGCACGCCACCGTGCAGTGTAGACGTGTTGTCTGGAGTGACGAATCACGCTTGTCTGTCTGGCAATCTGATGGATGAGTATGGGTTTGGCGGTTGCCAGGAGAACAGTACCTGCCTGACTGCATTGTGCCAAAGTGTAAAGTGTAAAGTTTGGTGGAGGGGGATTATGGTGTGGGGTTGTTTTACAGAAGTTTGGCTTGGCCCCTTAGTTCCAGTGAAAGGAACTCTTAATGCTTCAGTATACCAAGACATTTTAGACTATTTCATGCTCCCAACTTGTGGGAACAATTTGGGGATGGCCCCTTCCTGTTCCTGCATGATTGCACACCAGTGCACAAAGCAAGGTCCATAAAGACATGGATGAGCGAGTTTGGTGTGGAGGAACTTGACTGGCCTGCACAGAGTCCTGACTTCAACCCGATAGAACACCTTTGGGATGAATTAGAGCGGAGACTGCGAGCCAGGTCTTCTCGTCCAACATCAGTGCCTGATCTCACAAATGCGCTTCTAGAAGAATGGTCAAAAATTCCCATAAACACACTCCTAAACCTTGTGGAAAGCCTTCCCAGAACAGTTGAAGCTGTTATAGCTGCAAAGGGTGGGTCAACTCCATATTAAACCCTACGGATTGAGAATGGGATGTCATTAAAGTTCATGTACATGTAAAAGCAGGGGTCCCAAAACTTTTGGCAATATAGTGTACGTGTGCATGTTTTGAAATGTTGCCCATTTATGTATTTGGTGATACTGACTTCTAATCTCTCGATGTGAGAGACTGGTTGTATGTTGATCACCACTGATACTGCAACACTTGTCTCAAACCTCTGGTGTGATTGAGTGAACCTTTTGGACTGAATGACACTAAAGAGGCGTTCACATTTACCATTGCTCTGCGAAATTCTGTGGTCGAAATTTAGCCTTTCTTGCAGGAATTTGCACGATCGGTAGTTTTACGTCAATTTGGTCATTTGAATTTGCTGCGCTTACCAACAGAAAGCGGCTTAGTTTGAAAGTGACATCCTTGTGAGTAGTGCTTCATACATCTCTACGCTACTGACAATGGACTTTTATATGCACGCTAATGTAACTTATGAAGGACTCTGCTGTGATAGGACTGTTTCATTCTTAATTGTCTTAATCTTAATTTCCCTGTCTTTCAGAGTAAAGAACAGCAGCTCCTGGCCTTAAACCAAAGTAATAAAGTGTTCCTGTACTGCGCTTTCCTGGACTACAGGTGGGTCTCACAGCTTCAAGTGCTTCATTATGCACACAAATGTTTAATATTTTACAGTTTGTTTGTAATTTGCAAGAATGTAACCAAATATATTTAATATTAGCCTTAATGCCCTGGAAGAATAAATCCAGGGCAAATGTATACATTTATGGGGGGGAAATATAGTGACAGGCATTTTGAAATTCCATTTTATTGCTTGTATACATTATAGTTCATAGCCATGTTTTTTTATCCGATATGGTGTTAATATAATAACTTACTTGAACTTAAATATTAAATTAGATATTCAAATCTGCTGTGTACTTTAAAATATATACTGATATCCAGCATAATAACCAATAAACAATATTTGATTTAAATAACTTTTATAATGAAAAATGAAATCACATTTATGGTGTCAGACTTCTGAGAATATCCACTTACTGTTGTTGTTTTTTTTGTTGTTTTTTTACTGTAAATAAGGTTTATTTTATTTATTTTTATTATTAACAAAAAACTTATGAAATGTACTTGCATAATTTGAACAGTACTTTTAAAAAAACAAATTTTTTACATAAACTTAGTTAACAGTTTTACTGTAGCTTTTTTACATACTTTTTTCTGTTAAAATTATTAAGATCGCAATGTCAGACTCATGTTTACATTTTTAGACCATTTAAGGATGTCCCAACTTTCATCCTCAATCTCACTGTCCAGAGATGTGTATGTAGTCCTTCCTGTATATTCTCTCTCTCCCATCTATCTCTCTCTATCTGTCATTTTAATGTGTCTAATTTCATGTTTCCTGTTAAGCTTGTCAGGAAGTGCTTCAATATATCAGTATGTGTCTTTTGTATTTATATCCCTCTGTTATGCTTTACCTATGTAAGGGCCAGAAATACAGTAGGTTACCTTTATGAAATTTAGCACATCCACATCATTTAAACATTTTTGAAGGTATACCCGAAAAATCACTTAAGGCCAAGGAACGAAGCCAATTTTAGGATCATGTGAACATTGTGAATCATTTGAAATAGAGAATGTTTGATTTGGAGTGAGATCCCTTCCTCCCTTGTCTTCTCTCTCTCTCTCTCTCTCTCTCTCTCTCTCTCTCTCTCTCTCTCTCTCTCTCTCTCTCTCTCTCTCTCTCTCTCTCTCTCTCTCTCATTCTTTCTCTTGCTTGTTCGCTCTTTCTCCCATGTGGGTATTTAATAAATGACTGCATCCATAATGGAGTGATGAAGCAGGAATATTTTCTCTAACTGAGATTAATGGGTTCTTGCGTTAGTTTTGATTTCGTTTAGATCAGATTTGATTAATAACTCTCTGGTAATTCCATTAACGCTGGGCGAGGGTGTGAATGCGTATGGTTTCAATATAAACAATGAATAACTCCAGCAACTGTAATGCTCAATTAAACCTGTATATGTGTGTGTGTGTGTGTTTCAGCTTCAAGGAGGGTGTGTGGTCCAACGAAGGGTGTGTGAGAGCTGATGGAAACCTGTCCTTCTCCATTTGCTTGTGTAACCATTTGACAAACTTCGCCATCCTAATGCAAGTGGTTCCTTTGGAGGTGAGGCACTCTCAGTGTCACTCAGTGTCTGCTGCCAGTTTTCTTTTGTGCTAAATGAATTACCATCCATCTTGCTTACTTTGGAAAAACATTATGTTGATTCAAATGATTCAAGAACTTTACAGCTCTTTTTGTGTCTTTAAGTTTAACATAATTCTGTTTACTTGCTCCATGGAGCAACATTTATGTTGTGTGTTTTTTTTAATACAATTTATTATATCGAAATTCTTTTGAGAATGTGTATCTCGTAAAGTAAGACGTTATGGCTTTGGTAGAAACAGGTTAGACGTACTGCTTTTTCATTCATTATTCTGCTATGAAGAAGTGCTATGAATACAGATATAAATAAATATCAGCAAATATCAATATTCTCTGTTCCATCAGGCTTCATCTTTCTGTTTTGAATGCAAGAACACATTCTGTCTGAACAGCCCCTTTTAAATTAAAGCATACATTTGATCTTGGCTGTTATTTCTATTTTGATTGCTACTTAATGCAAACAAGAGAACTGAAACCTGCTTTACAGATAAAAGCACCAGCAATTTTAGGGCGCTCAGTCCATGACGTCTATATCTAACTACCTAAGTCTTATCTAAGCTGATTTCCAGAAATATGCACATATAGTACAAAACTGGCAGCAAACCCTGATGTTAGTGGAATTTCTCAAGATACCTTGATTGAGCATTGAGGTCATATCCCATCAGGGATCTTTGAAAACTCCAAGGCACTGCGATGAATGCGATGCTAACTGTGTTTCTCGTCCGCACCGAGCCAGCAGCATGCAGGGCTTGAGGTTTTGATTGGCCGAGGCTCTCTGTAAATCAGCAGCAGAGCTTTAATACAGAAGACAGTTTGGACGCAGTTGAGACACTTCTCCAGGGGTGACGTGCAGGATTTTGTTTCTAGTTCATTCGAAACTCATCGTTGTGTGTGAAAGTGTCTCAGGGGAGGCCGCTAGTCAGAGGCCTGTGGGCTGGGTTTGGGCGGACAAATGGATTGTCATCTGTCCGAGAAAGCTTGTAAATAACATCTGCCTTTGAAATACAGAACGACAGGCACAGCTTGATATTTTGGTAACCCCTGACATGTTGATTTATTTAAATAGAATTAAAGAGTGAGTTTAAGTCAAGCTAAAGATGCTGTCAGCAAGATGTTCCCACTAAGTAGGGACATGTTTGTGAAGATGAGAGACATATTGCTTCACACTAATGCAGATTGCCGTTTTCGAGGTTCATTCTCCGATGGTGCGCGAGCCAAACCGTGGCACCCAGGTGCAGCTTGGCTCTTCTGCGTCTACCATCTGTATGTGTTTGTTGAGAAGATCTGTCCTCACTCAGTCATGTAATCATCTTCTCTGGAGCTTTGATGCTAATGCCCGCCTCTGCCGGGGCCTCAATTAGCGGCTCACCTCAGTACTTCAAGCCTAGAGGAAATCGTGCTTTCTCCACCGCTCTGCAGATCCTCGATATTCTGGGCCCGCGATAATCACAAGGCAGGAAGCGGAGTTAATGTACGATCGAACCCATGCACGGAAATAGAATTATGGGGGAAAACAACTGCCAATGGGCCCGACGTGCAGATGCAACACTGAGTACCAATTACTGGCACTGGGTCAGAGGAGCCGTAACAATGCAGCTCTATACCCTGATGGATGTTCAGGAATAAATCTGTTCACTCTTTACCAACAGATGGTTACAAGGGGTGGTATCATGAAAATCTGTATATCAAGGGTTTTGCCGCCAAAAAAAAGTGGTAAATTTGTTTTTATAACAATTTTACACTCTCTATCTATTTAAATTGTGATGGGCAAAATCGAGTTCTGGTTTTCTGTTTTAGTTTTTAGACATTTATTAACCTTCTGTTTCTAATCAGCGCTTAAAAGTGCGTACCAAGACCAAGTCATGTGATGCCAAGCTAGCAAACAAGGCTCAATAATGTCAGGGTTTTTAAATTTAGATGGTTTGAAGCAGTTAATATGCACATCTTCAGTTGTGTAAGTACAGAATAAGCCATTAGTTTTGAAAAAATGCAATAAATTAGTTAGTTTAGTCTGCGTTTTAGTAGTAATATTTTTATAGTAAATCAAACTGTGATATGACATGTACACTGTAGTAAAGTTAGTTTGTGTGGGAAGAAGGAGGCGGGAACCGGCGAACGTTCAACACACTTTAATCAAATAAATGAACACAAAAGGAAAGTAAAAGCGGCAGCCCCTCACGGACGACTGCCACGCACACACATAACAAAACGTAAACCAAACACAAATTATAATCCAGGCCTGGTCCTCTCTCGTCCTTCACTGTCGTCGCTCCTCCTTTTCTCATCATCACTAATGACCGCGGCCTCGTCCCGCTCTCACGGTCCCTCAGCCTCGCTGCTCGCCACATACACTTCTATTTAAAAGTTTGGGGTCGGTAATGTTTTTTTTATGTTTTTGAAAGTAGTCTCTTATGCTCACCAACGTTGCATTTATTTGATAAAAGATACAGTATAAACAGTAATATTGTGAAATATTGTTACAATTTAAAGTAACTTTTCAATTTGTGGTCTTTTATAAATCAAATGCTGATTTGGTGCTCAAGAACATTTCTTATTAATACCAATGTTGAAAACAGTTGTGCTGATAAATATTTTTTTATTTGATAAATATAAAGTTCATAAGAACAGCATTTATTTGAAATTGAAATATTTTTGTCATTTTTGGTCAATTTAATGCGTCCTTGCTGAGTAAAAGTATTCATTTTAAGAAAAACATTACTGACCCAAAACTTTTGAACGGTAGTGTATTACAAGTTGTAAGAGAAATAATCAGAGTTAATGTGCTGAATATACTTATGTATGTATATTTGATATTAAAAAGCAAGACTGTTACTGTTCATCTTTTCTCAGCCATTGGTCTACCTTGTCTGCAAATAGTTAGTGCTCTCTAAGAAAAGCATTTTGTTCCAAGAAATGATTTGATTGATTGGATTTATGTTAGACTCATGTAGGTTTGTTCTGATGAAATGATGTTGTAACTTTCAAGTCATTTGCGATTATGTGAACGTCAATCCAAGTACAGCTGGTCAATTTTAACCTTTAACTTTACAATCAGTGGATAGTTGCTGTGGTATTCAGTGTTTCCTATATGCAATAACATCTGGGGTTTTCAACTCATTTAAACCCATTTAGTGCTGTGTTTTATTCTCAGCCAAATTCAGATATTTTCATCATCTCATTGTCTATGCTGTCACATTTGTCTCCACCACAGCTCTCAAAGGCCCACCAGGTGGCGCTGTCTGCTATTAGTTACATTGGCTGCTCTATCTCTATTTTCTGCCTGGCAATAACCTTGGTGACTTTTGCCGTGTTGTCGTAAGTAGGCCATATTGCTTTGTGAACATGCATGATTATAATCTTCTATTTAAATATAATCAAAAAATGTTTTATCTACATGATAAAATGTCAGCTCCTTTTTGATTTTTTTTAAATATGATAACTTGTAATTTCATTACAAAAGCCTTTAGTTTTTCTCCACCATTACTATTTCAAATTCATACTTTTTTGTTCTGTGCATGCAGGTCTGTTAGCACCATCCGTAACCAGCGTTACCATATTCATGCCAACTTGGCATTTGCCATCTTAGTTGCTCAAATCCTTCTGCTCATCAGTTTCCGCTTCAGTCCCAGCACGGTGAGTCCATCTAGCACAATTCACAGTTTCATCTAAAACAGTGGTTCTCAGCCTTTTTGACTCTATGGCCCCTA
This sequence comes from Romanogobio albipinnatus, assembly GCA_023566225.1. Taxonomy (NCBI): domain Eukaryota; kingdom Metazoa; phylum Chordata; class Actinopteri; order Cypriniformes; family Gobionidae; genus Romanogobio; species Romanogobio albipinnatus. Next base: position 28,590,498 of record CM042253.1, on the reverse strand, counting down.
TTATATTCAGTATTTCTGATGTAATTATGAAAAAGTTGCTTGTTTTCAAACAGTTATAAGACACAGATACTGGGTTTGATATATTAAAATAATTAACCATTATTAATTTTGTTCTTCAATTAAAAACAATAGTTATTGTGAGCGAGAGAGAGAGAGTTCAGTTTAAGTCTTAGATTTATGTATTTTTGGGGATTTTAATATAGATGAGAGTTTGATTATTTTAATAATATAATGATTTAAATACTTTTAAGTCATCCTGCACCACACCCTTTGCTGTATGCCACAGTTCTGCACTACATTACATTGACAATAATTAAAACAAAAATGGAAAGTCTGCAAAGAAATTTTCCACTGTATATATTGTTGGAAGATGCTTATGAAATGTTCAAATGACTCATCTTATTTACAAGAAGTTATTGTGTTTAATTGTGTTTGTTGTCTATGGTGATTATCATATCATTATCAGTATCGGAAACATGTTGTCATTACTTAAAGAAATCCAATAAGGTAGAAAGAGCCGATGACTGCACTAATCTCCTTACATGCCTCTGGCATTATGGACAGATTCATTTGATACTCAGTTAATTTGATTGTGCTTCCTCTGTCTGAGGATTTGGCTGAACACCCGCTTAACTCAATAAAGCTGTCGCCCATGTGTTTATTTTAACAACATCTATTACATTAGCAATGATTTACAAAATAGATCAGTTTTCTGTGCAGTGCATGTTGTCTAGACACTTGCCCTGATCTCAAAGGCCACAGTGAATGATACTGTCCTCCGCCTTCCAGCTCCCATGTAAGATCATGGCCGTGTTGCTGCATTTCTTCTTCCTCTGTGCGTTTGCCTGGATGCTGGTGGAAGGGCTGCATCTCTACAGCATGGTGATCAAGGTCTTCAGCTCGGAGGGCAGCAAACACTTTTATTACTATGCCATCGGATGGGGTGAGTACAACATCTTGCAGGTGGAGAATGCAGCAGATCACAAAACAAATTATCACAAGTTATTCCAATCCAGACACCACAATCACTTCTTAAAAGTGCTGAAAATGCACTTGCCTCTACAACCCATTTGAATTATTCCTGTTTAAACATTCTTCACAATCATTTGATAATCGTTTGATGAATACCTACTGTCATGATAACTAGAAAATATACACAATATATATCTTTAAACAAGAAATTCCATTTACCACTTGCTTTCTGTGGACGCAAAATCGTAGTTTCTAATCGCACCAGGCAGTTACAGTTACATTAACAAAGAAATTTAGATATTGGAGCCACAAAAAAATCACACTCTGGTTGGCCTCAAAATCATGTTAAGATTAATTTTATACATGTATATTTCATCATATACAGTAAAAGAGTAAAAGGTTCGTTATAGTATGAGCTGCAAGGTTTCTCTGTATAAAAACACTCATAAGCGTATGTACAGCTGGGTAATGAGAGGTCTGTAATCTGTTATCTAGTGTGTTTGAACTGGTTTTAGAGAGCATCATATTTTTGCTGCTGAAAGTAACGAAAGGCTGTAAATGAAAGGTTGTGTGAAAAGCCCTTATATGGAGATTATTTAGGCTTGTTTTATGCAAATGCTTATTTATAATACTCCAAATTAATTAACATAATGAGGGTAAGAACAAGTTCATGTGCATATGCATGAATAAAAGTTCTCCTGTGCGTACAAATATGAAATAATCTACACAATTACTAGTAAATGAGACCCTTACATCATTTGTCAGTGTGTCATGCTTTATTTACACCGATCAAGTATAGCATTATGACCACCTTCCTAATATTGTGTTGGTCCCACTTTTGCTGTCAAAACAGCCCTGACCTGTCGAGGCATGGACTCCATTAGACCCCTGAAGGTGTGCTGTGATATCTGGCACCAAGATGTTAGCAGCAGGTCCTTTAAGTCCTGAAATTATACGAGGTGGGGCCTCCATGGATCAGACTTGTTTGTTCAGCACATCTCACAGATGCTCGATTGGATTGAGATCTGGGGAATTTGGAGGCCAAGTCAACACCTCAAACTCGTTGTGCTCCACAAACCATTCCTGAACCATTTTTGCTTTGTGGCAGGGCTCATTATCCTGCTGAAAGAGGCCACAGCCACCAGGGAATACTGTTTGTATGACAATGCTTAGGTAGGTGGTATGTGTCAAAGTAACATCCACATGGATAGCAGGACCCAAAGTTTCCCAGCAGAATATTGCCCAAAGCATCACACTGCCTCAGCTGGCTTACCTTATTCCCATAGTGCATCCTGGTGCCATGTGTTCCCAAGGTAAGCGGCGCACATGCACCCGGCCATACAAGTGATGTAAAAGAAAACGTGATTCATCAGACCAGGCCACCTTCTTCCATTCCTCCGTGGTCCAGTTCTGATGCTCACGTGCCCACTGTTGACGCTTTCGGCGGTGGACAGGGTTCAGCATGGCCACCCTGACTGGTCTGCGGCTATGCAGCCCCATGCACCGCAAACTGCGATGCACTGTGTATTCTGACACCTTTCTATCAGAACCAGCATTAACTTCTTGAGCAATTTGAGCTACACACGGGCCGGCCTTCGCTCCCCATGTGCATCAATGAGCCTTGGCCACCCATGAAAAGAATAAGATACTAACATAATGCAGCAACAAATCACAAAAAGTCACTGCTAAAAGCCATTTAAAAAAACAGATATGTTTTAAGGTGTGATTTAAATGTGATTTAGCACATAAATGAACTGTATTATTGGTTATTTGTGAGTAAGACAGATTTTGAACAAAAAATCCACAGATACAATGGTGCTGTTTAGTGAATTAATCTCTGTGTACACACATTCATATAAACTACACACTTCATTACACAGACATGCTTGATCAAACTAACAGAATCACACACGCCGAGAAGAAAAACATCAGATCTATTTCATTTGCCTTAAACGACCTGAATCATTGTAATACACAAACCCAAATGTCAAATGAGGCTGTCCCACGCCAGGCATTAGCGCTGAGAGAGATCAGCCTCCTCCCTCAGCCATGACTGATGTGGCACTGTTGTTGCAAAAGGGAGGAAAATAAGACATTTGTGTGTTGTAGTCCATCTGAGCTGTCAGGACATTTAAATCTTAGCCGAGTCTTCAGTGGGTCATAGCTAATGATGCCGTCACTGTTATTAATTAAGCTGCTCTCAAATATACAGATGTACTAATAGACAACATGTGCTGTATCTTATTTTCTCGCTCGCTCATTTGAGAACAGTTTATTATCTGCTTTTTTCACATAAAATGACATTGCCAGAGCTACAAGGGGCCTTGAAGTAAATCAATATATACTTTTATTAGTACATGCAAAGTTGGCATCATGATAACTTAAGGTGTTTTTCATTATTACATATGAAAAAGCGTTGAATAAATAGCCATGTTTATTTGTATCCCTAGTGACACATGTGATTGGCTCACTGTGGATGAAGAAAACAGGCTTTGTTAGATTTAAGTCATTACTTTAAACTGAAGTCTACTCCCTTTCTAAAAGCCTTTGGCACAGCTACACTGCTTTTTATTTATGGTGGCACGAAACAACCAGCTACAGTCCAACAGTTCTTATTTTAGTTCCTACGACATAATCTGAAAACTTCTATGCTGAGTTTTACAACAAGGTATTTTTAGCTCCAATAATGTTCCAGGTTTTTTCCCAAAAAAAATGTGTCTTTTAGCGCGTCATTCATATATAACAAAAACATATGGTGAGAGAGAGTGGGATTTGGCAACACTTCTAAGAAGCTATATACTATTTTTAATATATATTTATAGTATATGTATATATAATATACACTACCATTCAAAAGTTTTGGAGAAAAAAAAAAGTTTTGGTTTTTGAAAAAAGTCAAAAATACAGTAAAAACAGTAATATTGTGAAATATAATTACAATTTAAAATAACTGATTTCTATTTAAATATATTTTAAAATGTAATTTATTTCCGTGATGCAAAGCTGAATTTTCAGTCTTCAGTGTCACACGACTCTTCAGAAATTCTCAAGAAACATTCCTTATTATTATCAATGTTGAAAAATTAGATATATTTTAAATACATTTTTGTAACAGTGTAACATTCTGTCACTTTTTATCAATTTAATGCATCCTTGCTGAATAAAAATGAAAATGTTTTGATAGAAAAAAAATGTTTTGAAAAGAAAAAAAATGCTTGATCGGAAATAGCATATTGAAAAATGTACATTAAAATTATTTAATAAATTATAAACCATATGTATTTATTAGTATGTACAGTATATTTGTGTTTCTCGACACTTTTAACTACCTTCTAACTTTTTGCAGATCATTAAAACATCCTGCAGTGTGACAAATGAGTTATTAAAAGTGTGAATAATTATACATGAATTAGAAAAATGTTGTTTAAAGTACTTGTTCCTACTGATTTTTTTTCTAAAACTGTTCACGTTTTTACTCAGGATGCCCTCTGGTCATATGTGTGGTGTCTATGACCTTGTCACTCAACAGCTATGGAGAGGTTGGCAAGTAAGTTACCATAACAACACTGTGGGTCAGGAAATGGTCAACAGGTGTCTAGTTTGAAGAGAAAAGGTGACTTGTTTGATGTAACTTGTCCCTTTTGTTTTGTCTTTCCCCATACAAGTTGCTGGCTGTCTCTGAATAATGGGGCGATTTGGGCTTTTGTAGCCCCTGCTCTGTTTGTTATAATGGTAAGTAGCTGTTAATGAGGTGTGTGAAATGCACTACGCTAGGTGAGCATGAAAGGAACATTTGTAATGTTGTAATCTCTGCAATCCAGGTGAACATTGGCATTTTGGTAGCTGTGACGCGAATCATATCCAGAATCAGCGCTGAGAACTATAAGGTTCACGGAGACGCCAACTCTGTGAAGTGAGTTTCTGCGCTATTATGAATGTAATATCGGCCATTTTGCATTTGCTTTGTTCATGTGTGTGTGTGTGTCTTTCTAGGCTGACGACTAAAGCAGTGGCGGTGCTCTTGCCCATCCTGGGCATATCATGGATCTTCGGGGTTCTGGCAGTGAACGACCACTCCCTGCTTTTCCAGTACATGTTTGCAGTGTTTAACTCACTACAGGTCAGAGATCACTACTGTGTAACACAACAGCGCTGCACTAATGACCACAGGTCTTACTCAAACTGATTGATTTTCACTTATATAACAGCCTCCAAAGTCAACGGCGTGTTCGCCAAACAATGTCAGCGTTGAAAAAATATGGGACGTAACAATGTTTGAAATGACTTTGGACCTGGACTGACTTTTGCAGATGTGAATTGGAGCGCTTTCACAATATTTAGTGTTATCTGTTGTTTTCCTTTTTTTTCCTCAAAGGGGTTCTTCATATTCCTGTTTCACTGCCTGTTAAACTCTGAGGTAAGAGCCTGTTTGTGCAGCTGTGTCTGAAGTCTGTGCTGTATGTCAGGGGAAAATGTCTGACGTTCCCACAGCAAACTGGTGTAAATGATGGAGTTTGTTTTATGGAGTTGAAGTGTGATCACCATCTAGTGGTGCATTATGTCGCCGTCTGTCGGCACAGTGTGAATTGGTCTTTAGAGGCACTTTCAAACTCAATCCCAATATCTTTTTGATATATAAACCAAGTGTTAAGCATGATGTTTGCTAACAGATTTCATGTCTTATTACTGCTCCACAGGTCAGGGCTGCTTTCAAACACAAAACCAAAGTGTGGACTTTAACCAGCAGCTCAATCCGCAACATCAACGTCAAACCTTTCAATTCAGACATTGTGAGTAATTCCAGTTGTTTTCAGTTTTACATTTGTATTGTTCATGACCAGTGATTTTAGATTTACCCTTGTGATAGTGCTTTCAAAAAGAGCATTTATCACAGAAATAGTATACTTAAAAGACTATACTTAAGTGTGCACTGAATTAAATGCTTTCAGACACTTACTTCCATGTTTACAATTAAATGAAAATTAATTATAGTATAGTACTTGACAGTGCTTTTTGGCCCACTTCAGTAGGACATTTTTTGTAATTTTATAATTAGATCTATTGTCTTCGAAATATGGTGAAAGTGTACTTCTCAATGTAATGACATGCATTTATGGTAAACTAAAATATACTTTCATGTCATTCCTATTGAAACTTGTATGCAAACATGTATATAAATATATTGGTAATTGCACATTTGTAATGAAGTTTAACATTTAAAAAATGAACATTAAATGTCATATCGAATAACGCTACAGTTATAATTATAGTACTTTACTTGTGTTTTAGTATATTAGCCAACACATCAAAATAAGTGTACTTCAATAAAGCACGACAAGAATGTTAAAACAATGATTTTCAATGTAACTTAAAGTAAAACGTTTAATTTGACATTATTACAAAGGGCACTTTTTTAAAACAACCATGAAAGTCTTTAAGCACAATTAAGAGGCCTTTTATTTTTTTAATATTATATTATCGGCAAATATGTTTATACACTCACCTAAAGGATTATTAGGAACACCAATTTCTTATTAATGCAATTATCTAATCAACCAATCACATGGCAGTTGCTTCAATGCATTTAGGGGTGTGGTCCTGGTCAAGACAATCTCCTGAACTCCAAACTGAATGTCAGAATGGGAAAGAAAGGTGATTTAAGCAATTTTGAGCGTGGCATGGTTGTTGGTGCCAGACGGGCCGGTCTGAGTATTTCACAATCTGCTCAGTTACTGGGATTTTCACGCACAACCATTTCTAGGGTTTACAAAGAATCTTGTGAAAAGGGAAAAACATCCAGTATGCGGCAGTCCTGTGGGCGAAAATGCCTTGTTGATGCTAGAGGTCAGAGGAGAATGGGCCGACTGATTCAAGCTGATAGAAGAGCAACTTTGACTGAAATAACCACTCGTTACAACCGAGGTATGCAGCAAAGCATTTGTGAAGCTACAACACGCACAACCTTGAGGCGGATGAGCTACAACAGCAGAAGACCCCACCGGGTACCACTCATCTCCACTACAAATAGGAAAAAGAGGCTACAATTTGCACAAGCTCACCAAAATTGGACAGTTGAAGACTGTAAAAATGTTGCCTGGTCTGATGAGTCTGGATTTCTGTTGAGACATTCTGATGGTAGAGTCAGAATTTGGCGTAAACAGAATGAGAACATGGATCCATCATGCCTTGTTACCACTGTGCAGGCTGGTGGTGGTGGTGTAATGGTGTGGGGGATGTTTTCTTGGCACACTTTAGGCCCCTTAGTGCCAATTGGGCATCGTTTAAATGCCACGGCCTACCCGAGCATTGTTTCTGACCATGTCCATCCCTTTATGACCACCATGTACCCATCCTCTGATGGCTACTTCCAGCAGGATAATGCACCATGTCACAAAGCTTGAATCATTTCAAATTGGTTTCTTGAACATGACAATGAGTTCACTGTACTAAAATGGCCCCCACAGTCACCAGATCTCAACCCAATAGAGCATCTTTGGGATGTGGTGGAACAGGATCTTCGTGCCCTGGATGTGCATCCCACAAATCTCCATCAACTGCAAGATGCTATCCTATCAATATGGGCCAACATTTCTAAAGAATGCTTTCAGCACCTTGTTGAATCAATGCCACGTAGAATTAAGGCAGTTCTGAAGGCGAAAGGGGGTCAAACACAGTATTAGTATGGTGTTCCTAATAATCCTTTAGGTGAGTGTGTATATATATATATATATATATAAAGTTCACTACAGGTGCACATTCGCTACAATTAAGTACAGTTCTTTTTCACAAGGGTATTAGAATCAAAACGTGTATTAATCTGGTTTTCTTTTGCAGATGAACGGCAACAAGGGAGGTGTGACTCCCACAAAGATGAACACATGGGACAAAAGCACCAACTCGGCCAACCGCATAGATTTGTCAGCAGTATAATGGCTTTTGATGAGGTCAACAATTCCTGTAGAAGATGTGCCGTTCTATATCGCATTTTAAAAGGACTTCAAATGGGGTACTGGTAACAAACACTTGCAGCTAATTGTAGAATAGTTAACTCACAACACAAAGTTCTCTGATGTCATTTGCTCCTGCTGATGATCTCTCTATTACAAACATTGGATGAAGACACAAGGCCCATTGTTGGGATGAAGGTGTATGACTTTCATCATTTGCTAATAATGTGGCCTGCTGAGGACTCTGAATTTAAGAAAATATACTAACTTTCACAGACATGAGACTCTTCTACTTGTTCTGTTTGTTTGGATAACACACTTGATTGGACCACTGTCTGGCCGTCCTTCAAAGAGAGGAATCAAGCCCAAGTCTGGAGTGTCTTAACTTTAGGCCTGAGTGAAGTAGCAGAGTTCTTCCTCATCATTGTGACGTTTTTCTCATTTTAATCTAGTATTGTAAATGGCACTTTTTTAACCAAATAGGGTTCAAATGGGGGCTGAAAAATGTAGCTTTTTTAACAGGAGGTCAGTGAAAAGTGATAAATCACAAAATGTAGATGGTCAACCTCAGGAGGTCAATCTAAATATTACATGAGCTGTAGTTTGCTGTGTTTGCAACCCTGTTACCAAGCAATGATCAACATTAAATGACAAAAAACATATATATATATATATATACACCGATCAGGCATAACATTATGACCGTCCTAATATTGTGTTGGTCCCCCTTTTGCTGCCAAAACAGCCGTGACCCGTCGAGGCATAGACTCCACTAGACTCCTTAAGGTGTGATGTGGTATCCTGTACAAAGATGTTAGCAGCATATCCTTTAATTAATTAATCCTTTTTTTGCGGTGGACAGGGGTCAGCATGGGTCTGCGGCTATGCAGCCCCATACGCAATAAACTGCGATGCACTGTGTATTCTGACACCTTTCTATCAGAACCAGCATTAACTTCTTGAGCAATTTGAGCTGCAGTAGCTCGTCTGTTTGATCGGACCACACAGGCCAGGCTTTGCTCCCCACATGCATCAATGAGCCTGTTCACCACTGTTCCTTCCTTTTGATAGATACTGACCACTGCAGACCGGGAATACCCCACAAGAGCTGCAGTTTTGCAGATGCTCTGACTCAGCCATCTAGCCATCACAATTTGGCTCTTGTCAAACTCGCAAAAATCCTTATGCTTGCCCATTTTTCCTGCTTCTAAAGCATCAACTTTGAGGACAAAATGTTCACTTGCTGCATAATACATCCCAGCCACTAACAGGTGCTGTGATGAAGAGATAATATTTGGAGAAAAAGAAAAAAAAGATATATATATATATATATATATATATATATATATATATATATATATATATATATATATATATATATATAGCTAGTTAGTTTGAGACCTAATGTTGCTTTGTGGTTATTAATAAAATAAAATATCCCATAAATCTTAGAAAAAGTACATATCTTACAATACCTTTGGTAATAGGACGTTTACTCCTCAATAACGTTGGTAATGTTAGGAATGTTACCTTTTTATAATAGGAAAGAAAATCATGTAATAACAGGGTTGCATGCAAACTATGGGATACAGATAAATATGTTTTATTAATTCTATTAATAAATACTAATTATTAATATAAAAATATAAAACTAATACATTTAATTTTTTACTAAAATGAATTGAACATTGTTATATGATATAATAGGTTGATATTGTTGAGAAGGTCAAGACCTCTGAGGTGGGACAGACCACACAGACATTTTTCATGCTAGGCTAATTTCATTTTAGATCATTTATTTAATAATTCTTAGAACAAGAAAACAACAACGGGAACTGTGGCTCTTATGCTTTAAAACAGTAACTGAACACCTAATTGTACCCTATTCGTGGAAAGTGCCACACACTTCTGCCATTTCATGATATGTACCAGTGTGCATCATTTCATAAAGGTGGAGACTTTTATGATGTAAATAACACAGAACTCATGTTAAATGCCCTAAAGCCAGTGTGTGACACACATAGTCATACAGTGTCCATACAATTGTATTTATTGGTACCAAGACAGGTCAGTGTATTTTTAATATGTGCCCATATATCTTTTAAATTATTGCCGTCATCATGTTCCAACAAGACTTTGATACTGCTTGAAAGATGATCTTGTTCAGTATCATAACTGTTATTTTTCTCACCGTTATAGCTTCAGGGTTCCTACGGGGTTTGGAAAAGTATGGAATTTGATTTGAGTAATTTCCAGGTCTAGAAAAGTATGGAAAAAATAAATCAGAGTATGGAAAAATATTTATGTTTCCAGACTATTGTCCCTATTTCGTTTTCTTAATATAAAATTAAGAATTTCTAGATGTATATAATAAATATATAATATATACAATCAGGGGGTTTTTTTTCATGGCGTTTGGATCAGTCTTCCAGTGCTGCTGATCATTTTTACACTTGATCTGCTGGAGTTTAGTGATTGGTTGTTACGTTGTTAGGCGGCAGTTGCCATCACAGCGCCCCTACCTCAAACTGCTTGACTAAAAACACCTGGAACGTTGTGATTTTTACATTTGAGTGTGGACTTCACGGGAAAACAAAATAGGAAAATGCAAGTTTTGGGGTGAGTAAATGATTAGGACATTTTCATTTTGAGGTGAACTAATCCTCGAAATATCTTCATGTGTCCAAGATTTCCAAGATTAACAAAAGTCTTATTAGTTTAGAATGACATGAGGGTAAAAGTAAATGATGATAGAAATTTCATTTTGGGGTAAATTAATAACCCTTTTAAAAAATTGTGACTGATTTAGCATTTTGATCGTTAAGGTCACAAAAGGCAATATTTTAATATAGGATTTCTACATTTTTTATTTATAATTAGCCTATTGGTTCAACAGTCTTTACAAGTTTGCTGTACCTAACAGCCAATTAAGCATTGTCAATTGACTTTAGCTCTATTTACTAATTTTCTGGTTAATTGTACATGAACGTCCCTTCTGTTTCTGTAGGGGTTTACAGTTATTTAAATATACAAAATTACAAATATGAATAACATTGCACTGATTTAGCATTGCACTTTTAATAAAATGCTGTGCTTTGAACTTGACTGGGTTCGGTGTTAAATTGACTTGTACAAGCAACAGTAGCTACAATTTTCAAATTTACAAATTTAACATGATAGCCCACATAGAGGTTTTGACTCAGACTGTAAAATACTTGTCGGCGCTGATAGCATTGTGGGTAAATGCGTCGCCATGTAGTGCTGTTCGAGTCCTGTCTCATGGACTTTTGCCAATCCCGCCCCCCTCTCTTACTTCCTGTCTAGCTACTTTCCTATACTAATAAAAGGCAAAAACGCCAATACTAAATCTTTAGAATGTAACATACTTGTTAGCAGTTGAATTTTAAAACAATTTATCAGAACAAGTTAAATATGGTCGGAAATATCTGTAGGGAAGTCTGGAAAAGTATGGAATTTTGAAATTAAAATTGTGTAGGAACCCTGTAGCTTAATCAGCTATTGTTTGCAGTTTATGAGTGTTCATGATCTCCACCAAGAACAAATTGCAGAAGGTACTTTATTATAGCAAGACAGTTTCTCCCAAATGAACATTTAAACACCAAGTGCACTTATCTGATTGTTATTTAATATGTGAAAATAATTATGTTTATGCAGTGTCTCTCAATTAGGAGACATTCACTATTTTTGTGTCTATAACCCATTCATGTAATGTTTTTCTCATATGAAAATGCTGGAACCATAGAATGAAAGTACACCATATATGAATCTTCACATTACACATGCTTCTGAAGTATTAATGGCACCAGTATGATAATTGCACACACACACACAAATGGCCATAGCAGTGTTTTAAGATGATGTTTTAAAATATAACGCACCTTTTACAGAAGAAGTGCCTACAAATTCCAGTAAAAAAAAAAAAAATCTTAAATGTTTATAATGTGAGGAATCTTTCTGTGAAGTTTTTATTCCGTTTCCTTGATTTATTCTGTTCTAATGCAAATAAATTTTTCTTTTGGAAAAATAAAGAGTATGCCAAATAAAAAACTTTTATTTAAGTCTAATAACTGTACTGTGATATGCCATAAGTGAGTTGTACATATTTGTAAGCCCTATATTCCTACATATCTCTTTTATAAGAGTGTCATTAGGTTCTAAATATAAATCGTTAAGTCTAGACAGAATCTATTGACTTTTTATGCATTTTCATTGAGGGGTAAATCTGCAGAATAGATCTAATATAACCCAAATATTTACAAACATGCAGTTCTAATCCTGCAGAAATCTCTGGGAACAGATTCAGTGTACAATAATGCTGACGGCTTATTCACCATTAGAGGACGGTGATATGTGATAGATATTCATGTGCTTATTACTTGTGTTTACTGTTTCTTTTATATGGTACCCTCACTGGAGAAGGATTATCTGTGGACAGTAAGATGTATTGAAACCTTACCCAAGTTGATTGTATTCACAAGTAAAATCTGAATGACGTTTTTATTGTCATTACATTTTTAATGAATGATCATTATGTTTGTAATATGCCTTGTGTATCTCTGTTTTGAATAAAATTGAGTCTTTAGTATTGACATTGTGCATTTTTGAATTTGAATTTTAAAGCATTTTAAAGCACATATTATAAATTTCATAGTGACCTTTTGTAGGAATCTAGCATGTTTTGTTTAGGTGGCCAAGTCTATGCCTGTAAATTTTGAGTGAATTTAAAAATATTGTGTGGTGCGACCACTGCAGTGTTTTCCATGATAGGTATATGTCCTAGATTGACAGTTTTTGTGCTTTTATATTCAATTGATGGTTTACTGCATGAAAACACTGAAATCCGGCACTATCCGGGCATGGTATACTCCTGTGTAATTAGATGTTTACCGGATGCATGTGGGAAAAAGCGGATCAGAGTAACACGGAACAGTATATTTCCAGAAAAACCCGGAAACCTCACGTATGCGGACGTATACAGGAATCTGTGAAATTTCACGGACATATACAGCTGAAACACTGCTGGGTGTGCTAGGACTGAAGACTGTTAGGTGTGAAGAAGACCTTTCATATGTTAATGACTGACACTAGTGCTGGCTGTTCTCAGACGGAGGGGGGCAGGGGAGGACTTCAGGATTGAGAATTATCTCTGGTCTACTGAAGGCTACAGCAAACAAGCTTTTTGTACAGAAAAATAAGTAAAATTCTTTAGGCCTTGAAATACCAAACCGACATAAAAAAAAAACAGCAATAACTAAAGCCGACTGTGGGGTTCGCTCACGTCACCCATGTCTGGGCCAAACCATCAGAATGGTGTGTCAAGGGCCTGCATGAAAAGAGTCTCTTAATCAAATAGTTTTTATAAAAACAGTACAAAATAAACACCCTGAACAGTCACAAAAACATCTGAATATTTAAATTAAGGAATTGAATGGAATAAATAAGTGAAGTTTCACAAATTGCAGTTAATAACATTAACATTTAATAAAAAGGAATGTACATAAAAAGGAGTTGAAATGTGAAAAAAAAAATAGCTTTAAAAACACCAAAACCGGATATGCTCAAAATAAAAAAGAGGGTGGGTGGAAAATCGCATGGAGCTACATCTCAAACATTGTGCAAATGGGAATTATGACTGATACATTTTCTTTTGTCTGACTTAACTGCACAATTGATGTACTTAGTACACATCTCCCTGCAATACGTTCCACAGGTAGGAGCGCTGCTGCACAATCAGTCTGTGTGCCCTGCAAATTCCATACCTCCACAGGGTTCCCAAAGAAACGTCTGTCTGGATGAGGGTGCAACCATGTAACCTTTGCAACAACATGCCGTAGAGTACATCTGTTAGTTTTTACACTGATTATAAAAAATCTCTTAATGATTCCAGGACGCAGCTCTGCATTTGGGTCTAGGACTGGTTCGTCAAAGCTGGATTCACTAGCACACCACTTAGCAGAGACACAAGCAGATCTTTCAGCTCTGCAGTTATTAACAGAAAGTGTCACTCCAAGATTCTTAACTTTAGTGCAAGTCTTGGCCAAACGTGCCACTTGGAGGACACAATTGGTAGGATATATTTTATGGTACATTAATAACAGAATATCCCGGTCAGATTCTTCAAGCACAACATCCTGGAATGGGGATAATGGCTCAATATGTTCAACATCCTCTAAAGAAAGTGTTTCAGATGAGAAGTAGCAATACTGTTTTATATACAACATGTCAGTGGCACCATTAAGAGACATGGAATTGTTTTTTTTGTCTGTTAGGATGTTGATAAATTCATCACCGAAATCGCAGCTCCAAGAAAAGCCTGAGCTCATTGCGGTCTTCTTCTGAAACAATAATAAAGAGTAATTTATAAGAACAAAGTAAAGAAAATAATAATATAAGTGTAACATAATACACATATATCTGTGTGCATTCATTTAAATGTGAGGAGCCTTGCCTTCAGTAATAGATGATAAATCAAGAAGATCTGCTGAATCTTGGTTCTCTTACGAGAGGTTCTCTCGTATTGCGTAAGTTCCTTACGCTACGGGAAAGTATTCTTTCTTCGAGATTTCTGAAAAACCCAAAATTATCCTTAATTTTGTAACATTGTCAACGCAGTGCGGCAGCCTGGCAGACCATAGCAGGCTATTCCAGCGTGCTATTGGCTGCTCTGCTGGCAACTGCAGCAGCCTATCGGTGAGCCCGCGTGACGTGGCGACCAATGAGGGCGCTTCGCGCCCACCTGGCTTCATTTGCCTACAGGTGGGGCGTGGCCACGTGTATATAAGCAGGGCTCACGGGCTGCATATTCGATTTTCTTTTCTTCAGCGAAGCCCTTCGCATCGCTGGATCTGGAACCCGCCGCCGTGATCGTGCAGACGAGCAAGCAGAGGACAGCGCCTGGAGAAGCCGGCAGCATCGCGCCACCTTCAGCCATCCGTGCCTGCTCTGCTATCCGGCAGCATTATATCCTTTCATTGCACGTGTTCTCGCCGTTGCGTCACACGTTTCATAAAAGAGCACGAGCGTTTTTATCAAAACGCCTCGTTCCACCTGCGGCTCGTGCCACGTGCAGCTCAGCACCAGAGACCGCCATGTGTCTGCGCTCTCTGTCTGGGCCGTGACCACGCCGCCGCCGCACTCCTCGCGGGCGAATGCCCCGAGTGTGAGGAACTCTCTATGTCGACCCTGCGGGCTCGACTCGAGCAGTTTTATGACGACATCACTCCGCTGTTCCCCCCCTCTGTTCAAGCCGCGCCACCGCGCCGCTTACAAGAGATGGTTGAAATGAACGGTCTCGGAGCGAGCCTCCTCCCCCTCTGTTCAAGCCGCGCCGCTTACAAGGGATGGTAGGAATGAACGGTCTCGGAGCGAGCCTTCTCCCCCTCTATTCAAGCCGCGCCACCGCGCCGCTTGCAAGGGATGGTAGAAATGAACGGTCTCGGAGCGAGCCTCCTCCCCCCCTCTGTTCATGCCGCGCTGATGCGCCGCTTATATACAAGGGATGGCAGAAATGCACGATCCTGCAGCTCTCTTTACGTTACAAGAGAGCTGTTCCACCCTCGCGCACATTTTTCAGTCCCCTCATGAGTTCAGGCGACTGGAATTGTTCATATTGCTGTACACGAGCCTGTTAAGACACGCACGCCAGCAAACATACGCCGTCATAAGACATGACGCTGACATATGCTCTCCAACGAACCCGCACTCCCCCCTCTTGGACCGCGCAGATTGCGCCGTTCACAAGGAATGTGAATGCGCTCGGTCACGAGCACGTTCAGCGCGCGCGCACGTGCGCGCGCCGCACTCACCGGGAAATTAACAGAGGGTGTTTTCGTCCCGCTGTGGCCGGACGAACCGCCATTCTCTAGCATTTCTCAGCCCCCTCTCTAGTTCAGGCGGCTGGAAATATTACTATTGCAGTAACGAGCCTGTCTTTTATGCACGCACGACTGCCAACAAGCACGAGGACGTACTGCTGTATGCTCGCGCTAACTGAACGCTATTGTGTCCCTCCCGGTAGCACAGTGGCAAAATCAGCGGCTGAAACGCCAGAGACCCGAGTTCGAGCCCAGCTCTCGCGGAAGATAAAAATGTTTTACTGTCCGCTTCCCCGGGCTCGCGGCCAGCTTTTCTTACATACAGAAAGCTAACTCGCACCACGTGGTGCTCGAGTATTTTTGGACGTCTATACATAAGGAGAGAAAAGACGGTTAAGTCCCGCTGCGGCCGGACCACCGTTAAAACTCTGTTTTTCCTGTCAGTCCCCACTCCTGTGGCTACTGCAGATGTTTTCCACGCAGCCTACGAGCCGCCCTCTCGCCTGTTTCCAACTGTAGCCCCTCCAAAGTCCTCCTAGCAGAGGGGGGAAGCGACGGTTAAGTCCCGCCGTGGTCGGACCACAGTCAAAACTCTTCTTCCTGTCAGCCCCCACTCCTGTGGCTGCTGCAGATGGCTCTCACGCAGCAAACGAGCCGGCAAAACTGCCCTCTCGCCTGTCTACAACCGCCGTTTTTATGACGAACCAGAGAAATCACGAAGTTGCCTTTTTTCTGGTTGCACGGCTCACGCCGTATGTGTTTTCAAATGCAGTAAACGTGCCCACTTTTGTGTTCACCCCTGCACCCAAGCACCACAAATCCCGTGTCTCTCACTCACATAAAGCGGCCACCGGCCGCTCGAGTGCTAGAGTTAGGTCACGTGTCCGCTTATTTGCACCCACGCCTAATCACCACACGCGCTGTCACACAGCCACTCTTAACCGGTCATGTTCCACGCGTAAGAGTTGTGCCCGCTCAAACGCGCTCACACATTTTCGCGAACATTCTGCCCCCGGCGCCATGCGCCGCGCCACACACCATTTGTTCTCAGCCCAAGGTGGCCGGAACGACGAGTGTAAGGCCACACACAAGCCACTCCCTGCTCGAAGCGGCAGAGATACAGTGTGTAGGGCGGCCAGCCATCGCGAGCGATCGGCTGGCCCACAGCACAGAGAGCGCGCGCACTGCGCCCGCCCCTCCTATACAGGCCGTCGAACCCGCAAAGCGCGGCGTTTCGAGCCCGGAGGCCGTTCTATCCCGTGTGGCACACGCGAGAGCGTGGGAAGCCATTCCAGGTGTATCAGAATGGGTGCTGAAAACAGTGAAGCACGGCTACACTCTGCAGTTCGCTCGCCGCCCTCCGCGCTTCTGTGCGCGTACGGAGACGAGAGTGAGCGAGGAAGTAGCACATCTACTTCGAGCGGAGATAGCCACACTGCTGTGCGAAGGGGCTATAGAACCGGTTCCCCATTCTATGAGCGAGTCAGGCTTTTACAGCCGGTATTTTCTCGTGCCAAAAAGGGTTGGGTCGCTCAGACCGATTCTGGATCTGAGGCGTCTGAACAAAGCTCTTATGAGAAGATCGTTCAAGATGCTCACGACCAAGCAGATCCTCGCGCATATTCGCCCGAGAGACTGGCTAATCTCCCTAGATTTGAAAGACGCATATTTTCAAATCAAGATAACGCCGCGTCACAGGCCATTCTTACGATTCGCCTTCGACGGCCAGGCTTATCAATACACCGTCCTTCCGTTCGGCCTGTCACTAGCACCCCGTACATTTACGAAGTGCATGGACGCGGCCCTCGCTCCCCTGAGAGGTCGAGGGATGCGAGTGTTGAACTATCTGGACGATTGGCTCATCCTGGCGCAGTCAGAGGCCGAGCTCCTCGCCCACAGGGCAATGCTGCTCAGCCATCTGGACAGCCTGGGGCTCACGGTCAATTGGACCAAGAGCTCATTAGTGCCCACGCAATCAACCTCATTTCTGGGTTTGAATCTGGACACTGTGGCAATGTCAGCCCGCCTGTCACCCCAACGCGCGCGCCAAGTTCGGCGCATGGATGCGTACTTCCGGCCGGGCAAAATCGCACCTCTCAAGCTCTTTCAGAGGATGCTGGGACGTATGGCCTCAGCTGCAGCTGTGCTCCAGCTGGGCTTAATGCGCATGCGCCCGCCGCAATGCTGGTTAAACGCCCGAGTGCCTCACAGAGCCTGGGCGTCCGGAGGCTTCAGGATCAGAGTGACTCAGGGATGCGTTTCAGCCCTAAAGCCCTGGTTAGTAGCCGACTGGTACCAGCGGGGAGTGACGATGGGAGCCATCTCACACCGCAAGGTCATCTCGACGGACGCCTCCACCACGGGTTGGGGCGCCGTTTTCGAGGGCAGATCGGCCTCGGGCCTCTGGTCGAGCGGGGAAAAGCTCCTACACATAAACTGTTTGGAGATGATAGCGGTAGAGAACGCGCTCAAGCAGTTTCTCCCGCTTATACGAGGACACCACGTGTTGGTCCGGTCGGACAATACCACAGTGGTGCCCTATGTGAACCGGCAGGGCGGTGTCAGGTCCATGTGTCTGGGCAATCTGACAGAACGCCTGCTCGTGTGGGCACACAGCTCGCTGCGCTCGCTGAGAGCTGCGCACGTACCGGGCCACCTCAATGTGGGCCCGGACAAGCTGTCCAGGGGCCTCATTCTCCCAGGAGAATGGTCCCTGCACCCTCAGACAGTCCAGCTGGTATGGCGCCTATTCGGCAGAGCGGAGCTCGACCTCTTTGCAACAAAAGAGAACGCCCGCTGCCCGAGGTTTCTGTCCAAAAGCGAGGATGCGCTGTCCCAACCTTGGCCCAGCCTCCCGCTGTATGCTTTCCCGCCGATTTCCCTATTGCCCCAGGTCATAGCGAAAATCAGGGAGACGCGCCGCCTGGTGCTCCTTATAGCGCCGCGCTGGGAGAACCAGATTTGGTACCCAGAGCTGGTGAAGCTGTCGCACTCACCCCCCTGGCCAGTTCCGCTGAGAGCAGACCTCCTCTCTCAAGCAGGAGGGTCAGTTTGGCATCCCCATCCAGAGCGTTGGTCTCTGCATGTATGGGTGACTAACGGATACCCGTTGACCTGCCCGAAGGGGTTATGAACACGATTTCACACTCTAGAGCCCCCTCGACGAGGCGGTTATATAGTTCTAAGTGGTCGGTGTTCACTGAGTGGTGTGTTTCCAAGGGATTGGACCCACAGCAATGTGGGGTCCAGCGGGTGCTCTCCTTCCTCCAAGAGCTTTTGGAACTGGGCAGGTCCCCTTCCACGCTCAAAGTGTATGTGGCGGCTATAGCAGCGTTCGCTCAGACGACGCTAGGTAGCACGCTAGGAAGGAACGAGCTCATCATCCGTTTCCTCAGAGGAGCCAGACGGATGAATCCCCCGCGGCCCCCATCGGTTCCTATATGGGATCTGGCCTTGGTCCTAGAGGCCCTGAAGGCTCATCCTTTTGAACCGCTCGAGACTGTGGAACCAAGGTTCCTTTCGCTAAAAACCGCGTTCCTGATAGCTCTGGCTTCAGTGAAACGCGTGGGGGATCTACACGCGCTCTCAGTGAGCCCGACGTGTATGGAGTTCGGTCCTAATGACTCTAAGGTCATTCTCAGACCGAGGCATGGTTATGTCCCCAAAGCGATTGGCACTCCCTTCAGGGCGCAGATTATCTCCCTCTCGGCTCTGCCAGCATCCGACGAGGGGGACGGTGGCAATATCCTCTGCCCTGTCAGGGCATTGAGGGTTTATGTCACACGCTCCGCCGCCTTCAGGCGTTCTGAGCAGCTATTTGTTTCGTTTGGTGGGCGCACTAAAGGTCTCGCCTCCTCGAAACAGACCCTTTCCAGGTGGAGGGTGGACGCGATTGCAACTGCATACGCTTCCAAACACCTGCAGTGCCCGCTAGGTGTCAGAGCACACTCCACCAGAGGCATGGCCTCTTCGTGGGCTTGGGCCAGAGGGATTTCCATCCACGATATCTGTATGGCGGCAGGCTGGGCCTCCCCGTCTACGTTCGTGAGATTTTACAATCTGGAAGTTCCTGCCTTACAGGCGAAAGTGTTACCAGTTCAATAGGGCTGTTGGTCCTGCCCAGTGATTCTGCGCAGACATAGCTCACATACTGGTAGTAAGTTCGGTACTAGGCTCATGTGAATTTGAAGGAGACCGGCGGTGCCGTTTCCTCATTTACGAGACGAGCTGTTGTGAGTTTGAAGGTGACCGGCGGTGCCGTTACCTCACTCATATAACAAAATATTGTGAATTTGAAGGCGACCGGCGTTGCCGTTCCCTCATTCATGAGACAAGGTGTGGTGAATTTGAAGGAGACCGGCAGGTGCCGTTCCCTCATTCATGGGACAGGGTGTTGTAACCACCCGTTGTAACCACCCGTCAGTTCGAATGAAGTGTCTGTAGATGTGGTGGCCCGTTTTCCTTACCGGCCACCCTGCCCGAGCAGTGTTATGGTCCCCGGTTCCCTGGGATACATATGCTGTACGCGAGGCGCGCACGGCGTTGACAATATGTTCCCGTAGCGTAAGGAACTTACGCAATACGAGAGAACCTCTCGTAAGAGAACGATACTCGGTTACTTAACGTAACCTCGGTTCTCTCTAGAAGAGGGAACGAGTATTGCGTTCCTTGCCGTGCGCCCCGCGGGCTTTTACGCTTCAGAACTACGAAAACCGAATATGCAGCCCGTGAGCCCTGCTTATATACACGTGGCCACGCCCCACCTGTAGGCAAATGAAGCCAGGTGGGCGCGAAGCGCCCTCATTGGTCGCCACGTCACGCGGGCTCACCGATAGGCTGCTGCAGTTGCCAGCAGAGCAGCCAATAGCACGCTGGAATAGCCTGCTATGGTCTGCCAGGCTGCCGCACTGCGTTGACAATGTTACAAAATTAAGGATAATTTTGGGTTTTTCAGAAATCTCGAAGAAAGAATACTTTCCCGTAGCGTAAGGAACTTACGCAATACTCGTTCCCTCTTCTAGAGAGAACCGAGGTTACGTTAAGTAACCGAGTATCGTTCTCATGTAAATGCATGGTTTCTTCAAATATGCAGAAATCACCTTGCTCTTGGTCTCCAATGTCCTCTGTAACAATTAAAGAACAATACAATGATGTTTAGCTACACACGAATTTACATACACAAGCTAAATACAAAGATTTAGTTAAACATCACAATACCAATTTGATTAATAGCTGCAGCTGTGCATACCTTTGTCTAGCATATCTTAAAGTTATCAGCCTTTCACATAAATCACAGGTTAAGTATCATGCACTTTACACTACATCATCACGTGTATGGGTCATGATGGGCCATAGAAACGTTAATGGGCCATTCATAACGGTTTATCCAAATACCTTTAGTTATTTTTATGAATGGCACATCATGCATTAATGTTCAGCAAATACAGCTATGGCCAAATTTGCAATAAATAAAAGTTACAATGTATTAACAAGACTTATACTAAAAAATAAAATAAAAAACACAAACTTACTACATTCTGAAAACAAGCAAATCACTAAATTAGTTGAACGTTTATTTTGTGTTAACTCTGACCAAAGCAGATCATGGACAAATGAACATCAGTTTAATGTTGCACGACATCAGTAAAGATATAAACCAACTGCTGATGATCACCATGTTATTTTACTTGTCATTTGGTTTTACATTCCAAAAAATGTTCAATAATTTACCCAAATGAATACCAGCATCATCCAAGTCCAAAGGTCTCATTTCGGGTGGATGAAGTTCTTTATCACATGCACTCGCTTCCAACTCTGTGTCGTGATTTGTCGCAGCTGTAATCCAAGCGCCATTGTGAAAAAAACGTTTTTTGTGACGATAAAAATGTGTATGTGAAACATTCTCGTTGCAGTGGTCGCAAAACCGCCGAGCTCTCTTTCTCGTATTATTATCAGCAGGTGATTGTCCTTCCATGTTGATAGATATATCTAGCATCAGATCAGGCTTGTTTGAGATGCGCCTCGCCTCGCCTGCAGTTCAGCCGAGACTAGGCGGCTGCAGTGAGGGGAGGAGTGAAAAAAGTGCAGGCAAGCCGGACAGTTCTCTCTTCTCGTAGTGGATCAGACACCTGCGAGATCAAAGGCGGATATCGCGGGATTCACACTCGTGCGCTTTGTTGCTGATAAACTGGATGTAACTTATGTTACTTTTATATGAAAATAAATATTATGAACAAGACACCCAAAGTTTTTGTTATTTATTTCCATTCGAAAGACGTGTTTATCAATCATTTTTACTTTAATTAGGCCTACATACACGTTATATATATATATATATATATATATATATATATATATATATATATGGTATATATATATATATATATATGGTATATATATATATATATATATATGGTATATATATATATATATATATATGGTATATATATATATATATATATATATATGGTATATATATATATATATATATATGGTATATATATATATATATATATATGGTATATATATATATATATATATATGGTATATATATATATATATATATATGGTATATATATATATATATATATATGGTATATATATATATATATATATGGTATATATATATATATATATATATGGTATATATATATATATATATATATGGTATATATATATATATATATATGGTGTATATATATATATATATATATGGTATATATATATATATATATATATGGTATATATATATATATATATATATGGTATATATATATATATATATATATATATATATATATATATATATATATATATATATATATATATATATATATATATATATATATATATATATATATATATATATATTTTATAAATATGACAACAATCACATAACCCACAGAGAGATCGCCTTTGTTAGTTTGGGAATAACCCCATATGATATCAGAGTTTTAAAATCAAACATTTTAAAAAAGAACCATACATCACGGTTGTTTAAACCAATAAGCATTAAGCTGTGTCGTCAGCAAGTCGTTTCCCATCATGCTTTTGCTCCGCGCAGTCGGTGGAGAGCAGCTGCCCTCAACTGCAGAATCCGACACATCCGCCTTTCGCTCGCGAGAGTTTTTTGACATACGTCGGCATGACATCAGAGCAAGGCGGACCGCCCTCGGACACTTTTCTAACCGGCATGCATCTCGCGCTGATCACCGGTGATCGGTTCTGCGCAGATTTTGCTTATCTCAAACAAGCCTATTTTTTCACCAAATTAAATAGATACACCTGCGACGCGTCATACCGAGGGCGTGGTTTGAGTGGTGATTAGCAAGCGAACAAACACGCTGCAAAAAGGGGGCGTTTTGAGTTTTGAAATCCACCACTCACAATAAAGGTGGTGACGTAATGGAGGTGCAACCAATAAGGTTAGTGTATTGCTTCAATCGCGCGAAAAATACGTTAAAACCTCAGCATTGTTTGCGGAAGTACAGAGAACGGATTTTTCTTTTTGGTGTTTGGTTGAGGCTAGGAATCATTCTTTTAAGACAAATTTAATATGGCGTGTAAAAGGAACCTTAGTTTTTCTACTCCACTGAACAGAGGCGGACAAGCAGGCTCAAGCCCAAGCCCAGTCACTGTGAACGACTTGATGAAGCAGCTGATCTCCGGCCAGAATGCTTTATCTCGTCAGCTTACTACTGTGATGGCTGCACAGCATGAACAGGCTGATCTTCTCCGAGAGGCTCTCCAGCGTCTTGATTCTCTTGAGCAAAAGTACGAGCAGCGCGGACTAGAGGAAGAGCCTATCAACGCTGTGAAAAGAATTAAAAGGGCACGTAACGTGAGCATTGCGGTAAGTTCAGTTATTGTTATATAATGTGTCTGTAAGGCTTGCAGTTAGCCAGATAACGTTATGTGTTTTGTCTCTAGCGGTTACTGGGATGGCCATCTTATGCAAACTTGAAAATGTTGTGGTTCTTGCAGATTGTGAATCCATTTAAACACGTTTTAATTTCGAACTTTACAGGAATCTGTAAGGCGCCTCCACAATTCAGAGAACAACCCGCACAAATACGATCCACAAACTGGGTAAGACTGCTTTTTGTATACTGTAAATGTTAGGTTAACCTACTACTAACGTTATATGGATTTGAAATGCCCAAACCTAATTTCATTAATTATAACTGCAACTTTTCCCCCCAGAATAAGTTCATCACACAACCTGGCTGTGACCACTTTCCTCTTTGAAGAATTAAGGACAACTTTTACAGATGTTGACCCTGAATGTGTAAAAGGTAATTGTAAAGATTTTGTAGTAATTATTATTTTAAAAATTATATATATTTATATTTACCACGTGTCCTCTGTTTTACTTACTTTTATTGGCATTATTCATGATTTATTTAGCAGGTTGCAAGACATATTTTGATACACTGAGGAGGAAGTATTCTTTGGCTCAGCCTGAAAAGGCCCAAAAAAGACACACTATAAAGAACCGTCAAAGAAAGAGACGGGTAAGTTAAGAAACTGGTTAAGCATTTTTTTTTCTCTTCAGGAAATAATAGGATTTTGTCAATATTGTGATTAAACTTTACCTTATGTAAACCCAATACTTTGATCAAATCTGAGTGTGACATAACCATACGTATTAGTAAATAATGAAAATTGCATGTAAACTGGAGTGAAGAGTTCTGCTCATGTTATGTGAACATCTTCCTGCGATTAAGACCTTACTCTTATTATACATAGTTGCATTATTGGTGCACATGTAAACACAGTCTGTGTTTTAGTGGTTAAATTACTGTCATGTTTTGCAGTTGCTGGAGACCAGGTCCAGGGTTGTACAAACCAATGCAGAAAGAGACCTGTGGGAGACCGCAACAATAGAGCAGATGTCTGATGATGTTGTTGATGGAAGGCCAGTGTGGATGGTGAGGTCTCCACCAAACAGAACCACAGAGTTGTCTGCGCTCTGGGGTTTATGGTGTATATATATATTCGAGCAATATCTGCATAGCTGATCTATAACCAATCAAATCACTATGCTATAAGGCCCAGGGTGGGCTAAGTTTTAAAAGTAACCAATAAAGTCACTTTACTGGGTTTTCAATGTGTCCTGTCCTCCAATAGCAGTTTGGGTTTTGGGAGTGGTTTTAAGAGAACAGCCAATCCAGTTTGAGTTGAAAGACCAATAGGGGATGGCAGGCAAAGCTGCTCAGAGGTGTGAAAATGTCTCCTGAAAAAACCTGATGGGATTATTTGCCATGGCAACAAATGGCTGTAGCATGGGAGTATACGGCCACAACACGCATCCGATTTTGTACCATTTCGGATGCATGCGGATATATACGGATCCATGGAATTTGACCTATCCGGCCAGGATACTCCTGGATTCTTCTGAATTTCAGCAGTGTATACAGGAGTATACTGGTCCGGATACACCTTTTTTCATGCAGTGTATACATAAAGTACTTTATTTTAGTATTATTTGGAATAGATTTTTATCCAATTTGGGTCATTTACAAACATTTCAGATGGTTTATTTTTAATCTTTGTACCCTATGAGAATGAATAAAATAATTTAGCATTCATTTCATTTGAGTAATTATGCATTTATTAGTAATTTATTTATAACCATTTACGTCTATTTTAACTGTTGTGGTAACAGTTTAAGACCCAGGACCAGTAGTGAAAAATGAAGACCAAGAGTCAGGAGTGTAATTAAAGAGAAATTTACTGAAGAATAGTTTGCAGTTTCATCAGCAGAAGCCAGCTTCAAGTCTCACAAGGAGTTTGTAGGCCGCACTCCCTCTACCAGCCTACCTGTCTATCGTACATATAAAGTCTAGTCACGTCATTAATGCCAGGTGGATGATTCTGATTGGCTCAGAGAAAATGAACAGTCATGGTAATTTTCCACACATGGTCAGTTAATCAGATTCACGTGTACACTTGTTGGCGCTTTCACCCCGGAATTAGGCACATAATGACCTTCCAGATTCTGGAGCAGGCGTCAGATTGCCCAAAACAACAAGCCCCCCATCTTTTAGGATGCCTGTAATCCACCTCTAATACTGATCTGTAACACAGAATACTGCGCACACACACAGATACACAGTCTCTCCAAGGTTGGTTAGTTGAGCTTTGGTCCAAACCAGAGAAAGGGCTAAATGAGCAATCACTGTTACTGCACTCCTGTCGAGTTAGGAGTGTGTGATACCTCCAAAATCCAAACACATGACTGAAATCATATGTTCTAGTGACACATCACACACCCCTATATACACTCACCTAAAGGATTATTAGGAACACCTGTTCAATTTCTCATTAATGCAATTATCTAATCAACCAATCACATGACAGTTGCTTCAATGCATTTAGGGGTGTGGTCCTGGTCAAGACAATCTCCTGAACTCCAAACTGAATGTCAGAATGGGAAAGAAAGGTGATTTAAGCAATTTTGAGCGTGGCATGGTTGTTGGTGCCAGACGGGCCGGTCTGAGTATTTCACAATCTGCTCAGTTACTGGGATTTTCACGCACAACCATTTCTAGGGTTTACAAAGAATGGTGTGAAAAGGGAAAAACATCCAGTATGCGGCAGTCCTGTGGGCAAAAATGCCTTGTTGATGCTAGAGGTCAGAGGAGAATGGGCCGACTGATTCAAGCTGATAGAAGAGCAACTTTGACTGAAATAACCACTTGTTACAACCGAGGTATGCAACAAAGCATTAACATTTGAGGCGGATGGGCTACAACAGCAGAAGACCCCACCGGGTACCACTCATCTCCACTACAAATAGGAAAAAGAGGCTACAATTTGCACAAGCTCACCAAAATTGGACAGTTGAAGACTGGAAAAATGTTGCCTGGTCTGATGAGTCTCGATTTCTGTTGAGACATTCTGATGGTAGAGTCAGAATTTGGCGTAAACAGAATGAGAACATGGATCCATCATGCCTTGTTACCACTGTGCAGTAAGTGGTGGTGGTGTAATGGTGTGGGGGATGTTTTCTTGGCACACTTTAAGCCCCTTAGTGCCAATTGGGCATCGTTTAAATGCCACGGCCTACCTGAGCATTGTTTCTGACCATGTCCATCCCTTTATGACCACCATGTACCCATCCTCTGATGGCTACTTCCAGCAGGATAATGCACCATGTCACAAAGCTTGAATCATTTCAAATTGGTTTCTTGAACATGACAATGAGTTCACTGTACTAAAATGGCCCCCACAGTCACCAGATCTCAACCCAATAGAGCATCTTTGGGATGTGGTGGAACGGGAGCTTCGTGCCCTGGATGTGCATCCCACAAATCTCCATCAACTGCAAGATGCTATCCTATCAATATGGGCCAACATTTTTAAAGAATGCTTTCAGCACCTTGTTGAATCAATGCCACGTAGAATTTATTAGTATGGTGTTCCTAATAATCCTTTAGGTGAGTGTATATATACAGGGAGTGCAGAATTATTAGGCAAATGAGTATTTTGACCACATCATCCTCGTTATGCATGTTGTCTTACTCCAAGCTGTATAGGCTGGAAAGCCTACTACCAATTAAGCTTATTAGGTGATGTGCATCTCTGTAATGAGAAGGGGTGTGGTCTAATGACATCAACACCCTATATCAGGTGTGCATAATTATTAGGCAACTTCCTTTCCTTTGGCAAAATGGGTCAAAAGAAGGACTTGACAGGCTCAGAAAAGTCAAAAATAGTGAGATATATTGCAGAGGGATGCAGCAGTCTTAAAATAGCCAAGCTTCTGAAGCGTGATCATCGAACAATCAAGCGTTTCATTCAAAATAGTCAACAGGGTCGCAAGAAGCGTGTGGAAAAACCAAGGCGCAAAATAACTGCCCGTGAACTGAGAAAAGTCAAGCGTGCAGCTGCCAAGATGCCACTTGCCACCAGTTTGGCCATATTTCAGAGCTGCAACATCACTGGAGTGCCCAAAAGCACAAGGTGTGCAATACTCAGAGACATGGCCAAGGTAAGAAAGGCAGAAAGTCGACCACCACTGAACAAGACACACAAGCTGAAACGTCAAGACTGGGCCAAGAAATATCTCAAGACTGATTTTTCTAAGGTTTTATGGACTGATGAAATGAGAGCGAGTCTTGATGGGCCAGATGGATGGACCCGTGGCTGGATTGGTAAAGGGCAGAGAGCTCCAGTCCGACTCAGACGCCAGCAAGGTGGAGGTGGAGTACTGGTTTGGGCTGGTATCATCAAAGATGAGCTTGTGGGGCCTTTTCGGGTTGAGGATGGAGTCAAGCTCAACTCCCAGTCCTACTGCCAGTTTCTGGAAGACACCTTCTTCAAGCAGTGGTACAGGAAGAAGTCTGCATCCTTCAAGAAAAACATGATTTTCATGCAGGACAATGCTCCATCACCAAGTACTCCACAGCGTGGCTGGCAAGAAAGGGTATAAAAGAAGAAAATCTAATGATATGGCCTCCTTGTTCACCTGATCTGAACCCCATTGAGAACCTGTGGTCCATCATCAAATGTGCGATTTACAAGGAGGGAAAACAGTACACCTCTCTGAACAGTGTCTGGGAGGCTGTGGTTGCTGCTGCACGCAATGTTGATGGTGAACAGATCAAAACACTGACAGAATCCATGGATGGCAGGCTTTTGAGTGTCCTTGCAAAGAAAGGTGGCTATATTGGTCACTGATTTGTTTTTGTTTGGTTTTTGAATGTCAGAAATGTATATTTGTGAATGTTGAGATGTTATATTGGTTTCACTGGTAAAAATAAATAATTGAAATGGGTATAAATTTGTTTTTTGTTAAGTTGCCTAATAATTATGCACAGTAATAGTCACCTGCACACACAGATATCCCCCTAAAATAGCTAAAACTAAAAACCACTTCCAAAAATATTCAGCTTTGATATTAATGAGTTTTTTGTGTTCATTGACAACATGGTTGTTGTTTAATTATTAATGTTGTAAAATTAATCCTCAAAAATACAACTTGCCTAATAATTCTGCACTCCCTGTAGCTGTCAAAATAATATATAAATAGCATCTAATTACTATTTACACATATTGCAAATAACTATTTTTACATGGTGTAAATAGAATAAATCACTATTTTCATTTAGTATACTATTTCACTTAGTAAATAGCATCTACAGCTAATTGCACTTAGTGTAAATATCATTTATCGCTAAGAAAATATGCTATTTTCTCTGTGTAAATAGAGTTGCTAACACTTAGTGTAAAATCATCTATTGCTGTCGAAATATTATTCTCTCTCTCTCGCTCTCTTTATTTCTTATACAGGCTGGAGCTTATCCCAGTTTCTTAGGCCAGAGGCAGGGAAAGCACCCTGGACAGATGGCCAGTCCATCACAGGAAATATTATTATAATTTAAATGAACTGTTTTTATGTTAATATATTTTAAAATGTAATGTTATTCCTGTGATGTCAAAGCTGAATTTTCTGCAGCCATTAGTCCAGTCTTCAGTGTCACATGATCCTTCAGAAATCATTCTCTTTGCCATCCACCGCTTTTGATCATTTTCCAAAAAATGTAATCGCCCCCATGCAATATATCAAAAAAGAGAACAGTCTCGCTTAAAAAAAGTTTTATTCCAGCTTCATGCATTTTCTTGTCAACATGTGGCAGAGGTGGAAAGAGTAACAAAATATTCTACTCAAGTAAAAGTACCATTACTTCAATGAAATTTTACTTAAGTACAAGTAAAAGTACTTGTCTAAAAATGTACTCAAGTAAAAGTAAAAAGTAGTTCATTTAAAATGTACTCAGAGTAAAAGTTACTGAGTTACTTTTTTTAACAGCGGGGTGGGGTACTCTCCCGTGTAGGGTTGTAATAGAATGAGATTTTCACGATATGAAAACATCAGTTTCACAACATCACTGTTGGAGCCATTCTGTATATTGGCATGGGTTGGCACTGTGATCTCCCACAA
Organism: Romanogobio albipinnatus; assembly: GCA_023566225.1. Taxonomy (NCBI): domain Eukaryota; kingdom Metazoa; phylum Chordata; class Actinopteri; order Cypriniformes; family Gobionidae; genus Romanogobio; species Romanogobio albipinnatus. The sequence goes on along the minus strand of CM042253.1, from coordinate 28,560,796 downwards.
GTCTTCTTAAGACGGGGGCTAATTACTGCAGGTGTGGCGCACAGCAAGGTATATGGTTTTTGACCGTGAGACGGCGTGTGGGCTAATCATGGAGACTGAGAGTTAAGTTTATTGTTTTATTTTTTGTTATCATAATAAATGGATTGGCATATCCGACTTTAAGTTCACACTCTTGAAAGTTTATTATTTTTATGTTTTGTTAATATTTTTAAGCCAAGAGGAAACAGCCCGTCAAAAACACGCGTGCAAAACGACTTAAATGTGCGCCACCAATCACGGTATTAATTATTTAATAAATAAACTGTATTATTCAATTATTATTATTATTATTATATTATTATCACCAGTTAAAATGGCATTACATTTTTTTTTTTTTTTGGTTGAACAAATGCTTTATTATAACAAACTTGAAACCATTTTTTTTATTATTAAAATTTCAATAAAACATGTCTCATGAACTAAATAAATTATTATGAATTAGATGAACAACTTTAAGAATAATAGCTTTTTAGGATTTAATATAAATACATTACCAAAACAGTGGTAATCAAATACTTATCCTTTCATTTTTTTGGGCAAAGCGCTGCTGTTTTATTAAATTAAACCATGGATTAAAAAATATATTCTTAAATAATGATTATGTAATATTATTATTGTTGTTATTATTATTATTATTATTATTTTGACAAGTATTCTATAGGCCTACAATAGTAATATATTTCTGTCACAATTTCATCTAGTTAAACCGTTTATTTTGACGGGTTTTAGTGAGGACCTATTTCAGTGAAGATCTGTTTCAGAGTCAGGGCTCTCAAGTGTCACGCATTGAGCGTGACAGGTCTTTTGTCACACACTCCCGCCACACATTGTATTTCTCACGCAGAAAAACTATTTATCATATATTTAATATGCCGCAGCGCCCAAAATGTATCTAATTTTATATAAAATATATATTTTACAAAAATGTTTTACTATAAAATCAAAGCCATATATGTCTAACCTAGTTGAAGTTGATATCACAAAAAGTTCCCATGAGATTTTGTTTAGGCGCTGTACCAAAAATAGCCACCGGGTGTTATCCACATTTCATTGGTAGTTTTTTTTATGCATTTTCCTGTACATTTCTGTCCAAAATCACTTCCATAACAAAACAGTCACCAAATACCAGTCATCAGACCTTTCCGATGATATGTGTTTGTCAAGATTAGAAAAGACTTTGATTATAAAGTAGTTAAAATACATTTTGTAATATGAAACATGACACCGCCCATTAGGGGAGGAGCCCGCTAGAAGAATTTAGAGTACAGTTTCCATGGTAATGCAACGTCCGATTTTAAAACGGTTTTCACAGGATGAATTTTGAGTTCGTAAAACTTTCGAATGATACCTAATTTATGATAATTACTCAAATATATGATACGAAAAAAAAGGCGATCAATAAAAGAGCGCCAGGCATCCCGCCAATTGTGTTCAGTGATCCTTACCAAACACAACAACACCCCCATTGTTGTGTTTGGGTGGGGGGTTGGAGATGTCCCTCTTGCCTGTCTTCAAAACTTGAGAGCCCTGGTATGTTAATGCCCAAAGATGTTTTTTGAGACGTTAAACACCACAAGCATCGCGTAGGCTACTTAAGTATGTAGGCTATTAGACGAAACTGCGCTGCTCATTCACACAGAGACAGAACAAGCAGATCATATATTCATATGGCAGTATTTTGAGCTTTAATATTCACAGACCATATCGCGATTTGATTTATTGTACAGCTCTACTGTCGATGTATTCATTCATCCATCAGTTTGCGTGTTTTACGTGACATCTGCGTTATACTGTAATTCCGGGATTCCCTCTGCATCACAGAAAACATTCGGCCTTAATTAAGTTATAAACGTACATTTATCTGCACAGAGGTATGGTGTTCCTGAACATGTTCTATGTGTTTCCTCCTTTGCATTAACATTTTTTTGCTAATTTGATATCCTTCAGGACAATACCCAGCTATTTTTTGTCTATATCCAAAGTTTTTCCATACTATCCAGGGGTTCACGACGGCGTTTTGCTTTCAGCTGGGTCTGGCGTATGTCTTGTCCGTCCGTCTCCATTTTTTTGTGATTTTTGCATGTTCGTTCTCCCGCTCTTCAATTCAAGTCGTTTCCGGATCACAATTTTCCCCCCTTTGTATTATTTATTTTTACTCAGTAACGGGTGTGGTCTAAACTGTAGCGAAGTACAATACTTCAAACAAAACATACTTAAGTAAAAGTAAAATTCCAGATTTTTTTTAAAAACTACTTAAAAAAGTAGAAGTACGCAGAAAAACTACTCAATTACAGTAACGCAAGTAAATGTAATTTTTTTTACTTTCCACCTCTGGAATGTGGGTAAGTTTCATTAAAAAGAAAGCAACATTTTGAACAAAACGCTGAGAAAGTCCTTTTTGTCAAAGTCTACAACACGCACACGCAATGCTTTTATCGCTTGTTTCTGCTTCTTTTTCTCCTGTGTTTTGATCTGGAGATTCTAATCTGTACTCTTTCAGAAGATGCGTAATAGCGCCCCCTACCATATAACAGTGAATGGCGGGGGAAGCGTTCTCATAAATGACAGAAAATTCCGTCAATGGCGAGTGTGCAAAAGTCTCATTAATAGTGGACAGTATATGACGTCTTTCCTCCCGATCGCGGGGACTTTTATTTTGGCGGAGCACAGCGCATTCGGTGGAGGACTTCACAGTGCTGTGCGCACGATCAGTCTCATATCCGTTATCACCTGTGTTCAGTGAGAACGAGCTATGCAGATTCCGTGACAGTTATATGAGCTGTGTCTCATTTCGGATTTGGTCGCATTTGAAGGCTGCATGCATCTGAAGGCTGTCTCATTTAAAAAAAGTAGCCCCTCAGCTACTTAGCCCCTCAGCTACATTTGGTCCTTCGAGCCGGATCCGTAGTTGTCCCGGGAACATGCAACAAAGCGGTGAAGCATCCTCGATCCCATCAACCCGCCCTAAGCGGCAGCGTAGACCACCACAATATCTTGAGGACTATGAGGTTGGTCCAGAGAGACGACAGACACGTCTCACCCAACATAAGTTCGGTACAGCATATGCATGGGCTACAGGGGTGGAGCTCTCACCATGATGGAGCAGTGATGATGATACCCGCTAGAAGCGTACATGCATCAAGGTCCCCTCATCAGGTTCAGTGGGACTCAGACATCAGTGAACATAATGAGTACTTTCCCTGCTACAATACAAGTTCAATTGGCAGACGTGTAGAGTGGACAGACACTCCGACACCTTATGCAGAGGAAAGTAATGAGCTGTATGAGTTGCGTAGAGAGAACACATCATTATGCCGATCCGAAGAGAACAACTATTGGGGTATTCAGAGGGAGAAGCGTTCTCCTGTAGCCTCATTTAGGATGCTGCAGAGGGCCTGGCAAGAACCTGCAATAGATCCATGGCCAGTACCACCTCCTCCTATACAGGATGACTTTCTGACCCAAAGAGAAGAGGAGTATGACGACTGGCTACCGCCTCCACCATGGCCCTCGACTGAACCAGTATCAGTGCCTTCAGAGGGTGAACGAACTCCAGCTAATCAGAGATAGTGCTGCCTCTAGCTCAGCTACCAGGAGCCGTTTGCCCTCAACCCCTAAGAGACCACCAGTTAGGAAGTTTCAGTCTTCAACTTCGTGGATGCAGTTTTACTCACCAGTCACCAGCACTCCTCCTGTCAAGGAATGGACCGAATCTGGGCCTCCACCTAGACCCTTTCCAAGGCCTCACATGAGTCAGCGTACCCCCTCCCGAGACCTACCATACCAGCCTTCATCAGCTATTGTGGAAGAGAAGGAGTACCGTGGGCCAATGCCGAAAATCCCCCTCTTCATCCATAGGGACCCCATGGAGTTCTCCAGACTGAAGCTTGCCCTGACAAACCTCTTGCCAAGGGATGCCACTGAGCTCTTCAAATATCAAGTTCTCGGGGACTATCTGAGGTTGGTGGAGGCTTGCCTTATAGCAGACTCATACATCAGCTCGCCTATGCCATACTCAGACACAATGGCCGCATTGGATGAGAAGTTTGGGCAGCCACATCACGTTGCCTTAAAGAGGATAGTTGCTGTTTTGGACTCTGTTTTGGTTGAGCTAAGATGCGGCTCACACGTTGCACGGCTGCTCACGAAACTTCCGCCTGAGCTGAGAGCGAATTTCCGCCACCAGATGTTCCATCGGCCTGGCTCTACTCATACCCTGCTTGACTTGGCAGGGTGGCTCCAGTATGAGTCGTGGTGTCAGGGTTATGACATCCCATCCAACACCCAGGTCCAAGGGTCATTGAGCCACAAAGTTGAGAAACGACATGGTAGACTAGCAGCTACTGTTCTACATGGAGCGGAGAGCTCTGCGGAGGGTAAGACCACGAAGCAAAAGGGTCAGAGCTCCTCAGAGTCCAAAAGGAGAGGCAAGATGAAGCCATACTGCCCATATTGTGAGAGCTCAGAACACTTCCTGAATAGGTGCCCAGCCATTCAGAAGCTCACAAGGGAGGAGGTTATAACGTGGATCAAGGCAACAAGAGGTGCTGGAGATGTGGAAGGTCCCATCAAGCTGCACAGTGTGATCTCAAAAGACTCTGTGACCTGTGCCAAGGAAAGCACTTGAGAGTCCTTCATAAAGTGAACACCAGTCCAGCAGCAGAGCCACCCAAAGAAGAGAGTTGTTTGATGAACTCCAGTACCGAGGTTCTTTACCTGGACCGGCCATCAGCTTCCACCCGTGTCCTATTAAAGGTTGTGAGAGTGCTTCTTCGGAACAAGGACCATACTCTTGACACCTACGCAGTATTGGATGATGGATCGGAATGCACGATGCTCCTTCCAGAAGCTATTGACCGGCTTGGATTGCAAGGTAGACAAGAGGATCTTGTCCTTCGCACAATACGGCAGGATGTCCAAACGATGAAGGGATTATCTGTCTCATTCTGCATATCACCCCTTTCGGGTTACAGAGGCGTTCAGTTCACCGCTTCTTAGTCTGGTGGATCATTCATATCCCGTTTCCATGCTGAAGAGGAAGCATAAGCACCTGGCAGGACTCCCTATCGAACCTTTCAAGCATGTCAAGCCACTCGTATTGATAGGAGCGGATCACCCCCATCTGCTCACTCCAGTCGAGCCAGTGAGGTTGGGCCCTCCAGGAGGACCGGCAGCTATCCATACAAGACTGGGTTGGATGCTCCAGGGGCCCACTCACCTTATCCAGTGGACGGCATGCGCACGGTCTCCTTACCAGTGTCTCACCGCAGACAGTTGATGAGGAATGTTGAGAAACTTTCCAGAGTGACAAGCGAGGAAAGAGCTAAATATGTTGATTACTGCTCAAGAAACTTTTTTTTTTTCAATGTTGAAAACAGTTGTGCTGCTTAATATTTTCTGTGGAAATCGTGATACTTTTTTTCAGGATACTTTGATGAATATAAAATTAAAAGTAACTGCATTTATTTTAAATGCAATTTTTTTTTATAAATGTCTTTACTGTCATTTTGGATCAATTTAATTAATCGTTGCTGAATAAAAGTATAAACTCAACATAAATAAATGAGTGAAGAAAGAAACAGACAGACCCATGGTAGAATGGAAAACAAACAGAGACAGGCTGGACTGAATTACATTACGTTTTAATGCTTTTTGCCAAGACAGGATTGGAGAGAATGACGTTTGTCCTGCAGGAAGTGTCATCATCATGGCTCCTGAGTGATACCCCTCCTCACACATTTAAAACCTCTTACACACTCGATGGCTCATAGATTTGGCAGATTACAGCGTGACTGGGTGGAGTATGTTACAGTTGAGATACAAAAGCAGATTATATAGATTCATTGACTACGTTCATTGCAAATGACAGATGAAGGTCCCAGGTGGCTTTTTCAAATGTAAGTTTAAAGGAGTGCTGCTTATCAGCTACACGTGTTTTATGGGCAGAAAGGGAGCAGAATACGAATAATAACCTGCCAATATCATATATCATTAGGTTTGGGGTGGAGGTGGTTATATGCCAAACGTCCAATTTAATATTATGAATGATATAATAACCCAGCAGAGTGCTCAGATAATGCTCTTATTCATTCAGGACAATGAATAGAGTGATGCAAACCAGTGTGCGACATCCAAAAGAGCAGACAATGACCAGCAGCTATGACCAATACTGGGGAAAAAAACATGGAAACGGTTCCTCTTCAAGTGGATCTTTGGGAATTCTGCCTCTTTTTAATTTACACCTTATGGACTTAATTTACAGTTAACGGAAAATATTCTTCCAGTCAAAGCCTATTAGGTAGAGAAAACGATCAAACAAGATTTCTTACATAGTGATACACTAAATTGCCAAAAGTAGTGGGACACCCCTCCAAATCATTGAATTCAGGTGTTCCAATCACTTCCATGGCCACAGGTGTATAAAATCAACAGTGTTGCCACAGTTACTTTGAAAAAGTAACTTAGTTACTTTACAGATTACTTGATTTTAAAAGTAACTAAGTTACTTTACAGATTACTTGATTTTAAAAGTAACTAAGTTAGATTACAAGTTACTTTATTAGTTACATTCATCAGTTGCCGACAACACCTCTGCAGCCTCAACATAAAAATGACAACCGTTTTTTGCCAACACTAAACATAAAACATACACTACACTAAACATAAAACACTAAACATAAAACCCTAAACATGTTAATGAAAAGGTACAAATTACTTTGTGTTCTTATTAAATACATTTATGAAAAACAATTTATATTTAATTTTTAATTTATATTTATATATGAATGTAAATAATTATATGGGCCTACACAAATAATATAAAATTACAAGATTTATATTTTATTGTAAACGTAATGTGCAGCCTTGTAAAGGGACAACAAATATATGATCGATCCGTGAGAACAATATATTTTTTAATAATCTTTAAGTGCACAAAACTATGAAAATATATGAAACGCTTCAAAACAGAGCGGCAACAAAGCGCTTATGCGCATCCCGGGTGCAGAATGATGTGCTTAAAGCAACATGGAGTCAGTGTGCAGTGCAGCGCGAGTGCACATTGAAAAGTCCACGGCATAAAGAGAAGATGAGCGTTGAGCCCACAAATCCTAGTCTACTATGTAGCCTATATCGGTCCAAATATTCACTGATTATTTGTTTCTTCACAGTTTTTAATTCTGGTTATTGTGCGTGTGATGCTATAATAGTCCTTGTGTTGTCACCTGAGTAGCGAGCACAACATCTTTCAGAAACCGCTAGATTAACTCAAAGAAGATAAATTATTTTATCAACATATCAAGTATTATAACGGGAATATATAATATGGAGTGAGCTTTCCCGTGCAGCTGCTGACTGGAACCGAACGACGCGCAGTTTGAATGCTGAACGGAGAATGATTGACAGCTACAGCGGAGGAAAGACATTCAGCTATGGAATGGCTTTAGATGACTTTGTACTAGCAAATCATAATATACTAATAATGGTTGCTGAAGGATGTGACAATATATATTTCTGATGATTATTTAATTATCACGACATGCCTAATCTGAGCAAGTGACTGCCTGTCTTGAGTTTTGTCGACAGACGGAGGCGGCAAGAAATTTGACGGAGCAGCCGCCTCGTAATTCTCTATGCAGGAAAAACCCTGCTGAGACTAAACAAGAAAGCAAAAATATATATTTTTACTAAGGAAAATGACAAAAAAAGTAACTCACAGTGACTTGGATAAGTTACTTTAATCTGATTACTGGTTTGGAAATAGTAACGCGTTAGATTACTCGTTACTGAAAAAAGTGGTCAAATTAGAGTAACGCGTTACTAAGTAACGCGTTACTGGCATCACTGAAAATCAAGCACCTAGACATGCAGACTGCTTCTACAAACATGTGTGAAAGAATGGGTTGCTCTCAGGAGTTCAGTGAATTCAAGCGTGGTACCATGATAAGTTGCTACCTGTGCAATAAGTAATTTGTCAAATTTCCTCACTACTAAATATTCTACGGTCAACTGTTAGTGATATTATAACAAAGTGGAAGCAATTGGGAATAACAGCAACTCAGCCACGAAGTGGTAGGCCACATAAAATCACAGAGCGGGGTCAGCACATGCTGAGACGCACAATGCGCAGAAGTCGCAACTTTCTGCAGAGTCAATAGCTACAGACCTCCAAACTTTGTGTGGCTTTCAGATTAGCTCAAGAACAGTGCGTAGAGAGCTTCATGGAATGGGTTGCCATGGCCGAGCAGCTCCATCCAAGCCTTACTTCACCAAGTGCAATGCAAAGTGTCGGCTGCAGTGGTGTAAAGCACGCCGCCACTGGACTCTAGAGCAGTGGAGACATGTTCTCTGGAGTGACGAATCACGCTTCTCTGTTTGGCAATCTGATGGATGAGTATGAGTTTTCCGGTTGCCGGGAGAACGGTACTTGCCTGACTGCATTGTGCCAAGTGTAAAGTTTGGTGGAGGGGGGATTATGGTGTGGGGTTGTTTTTCAGGGGTTGGACTTGGCCCCTTAGTTCCAGTGAAAGGAACTCTTAATGCTTCAGCATACCAAGACATTTTGGACTATTTCATACTCCCAACTTTGTGGGAACAGTTTGAGGATGGTTCTTGTTCCAACATGACTGTGCACCAGAGCACAAAGCAAGGTCCATAAAGATGTGGATGAGCGAGTTTGGTGTGGAGGAACTTGACTGGCCTGCACCGTGTCCTGACCTCAACCCGACAGAACACCTTTGGGATGAATTAGAGCGGAGACTGCGAGCCAGATCTTCTCATCCAACATCAGTGCCTGATCTCACAAATGCGCTTCTAGAAGAATGGTCAAAAATTTCCTAAATCTTGTGGAAAGCCTTCCCAGAACAGTTGAGGCTGTTATAGCTGCAAAGAGTGGGACAACTCCATATTAAACCCTACGGATTGAGAATGGGATGTCATTAAAGTTCATGTGCATGGAAAGGCGGCCAAAACTTTTGCCAATATAGTGTATCTCACCAACCTATAGATTGTCTGACTCTGACCTGTCATTTTATTAAAGAGTCTTAATTTTACATAATATGTTTTCATAAATCATACATCTTTAATTGGCTAGACTAGTACATGTCCATTATCAAAACTTTATTTAAAATCTCTGGCTTGCTCTCAGAGAGTTTGAGCGTTGCAATAATATAATTTTACCACACGATGGCAATGTTGTCATGTCTAAAGCCTATGGTCTAAATATAAAAGAGGAAAACTGAATATTTGTCTTGACTCATGCTTCAGTGTTGCTTTTTGTTATATGATTTAATTATTTAAGTTTATATGATTTTAATTATTTATTAATTATTTAGAATGCAGCGTGATAATGTTAAAGTTATATAATCTTATGAATTTATCATCCTCTGTGCTGTTATCTTTCCTACCGGGTTTTTTTCTCAGTTGCTTTGATACATTTATTGAATCATCCTTAAGATTTGCAAACCATTAAATGCATTTCTCAGAACAATTCATACAAACAGCACCACACAATGGATTAAAAGCCTGTAACTTGCTCAAAATACTTAAAGGGCATATTGCAGGTTAGAGACTCCAGTGAGTCAATGTATAGAAAAATAATGTAGGAACTAGATTTTCTTTAAAATATACTTTAAAATACACTATTAAGGCTTTTGGAGTCGTTTTTGTGAGAAAATTTTACTTCCGCATCTAAAAATGCCAAAACCGGACGTGACATAACGAGAGGGAGTGCTTTGAATCTCAACGATAGGAAAACAATGGATCGCAATGACAGCTTGGACGCTGAGGACATTATAAATGTTTATTAATACTCATATGGCAGACCACAGCCATACAATTATGACACACAATTAGGGACAGACCAGGATTAGACAGAACAACGATTACAGGAGACAGATTGAGTATTTATGTGAGGAGAAACAGTGGAGAACAGCGGCAGGTGTCTCGGAGAGAGACCAGTGTTAGCTATAAAGCTAGCTAATGATATGAACACTGTGCTCAGATCACAACACTGTACTGATTATTATCATGTATCAGGCAATAGCAAAGCTGGTGGTAACGTTATTGTCATCTAGTAAGTTATTGATTTACTTACCAATAACAGAAACTTAGGCTTTGACCATCAGGAAAAGTCTCACTCGTTAATATCCGTCCACACTAAACGTTATGTGATATAACGTTAGCGGTTTCTCATCACGACTGATTTGGTAACTTACAAGACTCACGCCACGGAGCACAGTTCACGTTTTCTCCGAGCTGCATCTCCCGCCGGATCCGGGACCGTCACATCTCCCCGGATCCGGGACCATCACATCTCCCGCCGGCCGCCGAACCACAGACAGTATTGTGTTATTGTGTTTATCCTTTATTCATTAATTCTGTATTATGGGTTTATTTCGTGCCGATTCACCGCTAGTGTGAGGATGTATGACGTTATGAGAATGTATTTGAGTGAACTTGAATGTGCATACATGGCATGAATAAAATATCACATAATTCAGAACTTTTTTTCGAAAAAGTGTGAGACTGTATTCATTTGTGTTAATGTACATACTTTGTATTCATTAATGTAAGCACGACGGCAAAGAAGCATCGCGTGTGGATGTTTATTCATCCTTTAGGCAAGGTACACACTGGCTGCGTGACACGTGCGGCTCGAGCCATGCCGAAAGCGCGTGCTAGAAATAGAACCGATGCGAAACGCAAGAGTGTTGGAAGCGTTTCCAGGCAAAATAGAATAGGAAAAGCTGTTTGTCATTTTGACACGAATACATATTAATAAATGACATGTTTATGTGTGAAAGTCTCTAGGTTTTGACATAAATAAAGATATAATTGTAATTTAAAAAATGTATATAATATCGATTTTCAAATATTGCACAGGCAGAACAAAATATTTTGTAGCCTATTCGGCCGTCAATACTGCCGAGTGCTGACGTTGTCTTTGCTGTATCAGTAGGCTATATATTTATATAAATATTTATTTATATATTTTATGTTAAACATGAAGTTAACATTAACATGTTTGCAGTGTGTAGCAGGTCTACAGATAGAAACGCCACACTCACGTCGCGCAGCCAGTGTGTAGACTTACATGAGTATAACAATGCTTGACTCCATCATATCGCTGGGATGATAATCCTCCGGTCTAAAGCACTACACACCACCGTGTGTTTTGAAGCAGATGCGCGAAGGGAAGTCCCGTTTCTTCACCTGCACAAAACGCCACCATGCAGAATTCCTAACCAACGAAATGGCCACTTTATCTACTAAATTTGTGCTCTTATGTCTTTTAAAAACATTTTAAATCCTGCACTACCTTTTCATATGGTATTTTCATACAAGGTTATATATTAATCTCGAAAAAAATTTAACCTGCAATATGCCCTTTAATGTCTCAAAGTAAGTATTTATGTCAATGCACATATCAGTGCCATCATAATGGTAAGTACTTGTGTCATTGTCCACAAGCAAGATAGTCAAAATGCTTAGTCATGTTGTCAATATAACTCTGTATTTTCAGATTTAAACTATGGCTACGATTTTGTTTGACAATGATTGAAAATGCCCAAGACTGCACTTTACCTATATGACATACAGTATATTGCCAAAAATTTTGGGACGCCTGCTTTTACATGCACATGAACTTTAATGACATCCCATTCTTAATCCGTAGGGTTTAATATGGAGTTGGCCCACCCTTTGCAGCTATAACAGCTTCAACTGTTCTGGGAAGGCTTTCCACAAGGTTTAGGAGTGTGTTTATGGGAATTTTTGACCATTCTTCTAGAAGCGCATTTGTGAGATCAGGCACTGATGTTGGACGAGAAGACCTGGCTCGCAGTCTCCGCTCTAATTCATCCCAAAGGTGTTCTATCGGGTTGAGGTCAGGACTCTGTGCAGGCCAGTCAAGTTCCTCCACACTGTAAACCCGAACGTTCAAATTAAATAAATAGATTAAGTAGTGTATACTCAAAGTTTTAGAAAAAGTTCTACTAACTTAATTATTTCAAGTTGGTGTAACGTGGTCTTCTTTTTGAGTAATTTCAACAAATATTTTTTGATTAAATGGAACTTTTTTGTGAATAAGTAAGCATAACTTAAAAACAAATTAAGTACAACTTAATATAATTAAGTAATTACATGTTAAGAATAATGAAGTCCTGTTATATATGTTGTTTCAAATAGAGATGATTTAAAAAATAAACTTAATTTATATAGCACATGCTAAAATACAATAAAATCTCAAAGTGCTTAACCAAATACACTGTAAAACCTAACAGTTGTATGTACTAAAAAAAAAATGATTTCACTGCACTCAAATATTACCGAATGTTGTGTGGACACAATGACTGAAACAGAACTCAAACTGAATGAGTTCTAGAACATTTCTAGTTCCCAGCATGATAATTGGATAATAATTGTATTGTTAAGTGATTAAATAAGTGTTAATTCGGATATTTTGGTGACACCTGATGATGGTAATGAGCAGAATCACTGAAGGAAAGAGAAACACACAAACTAAAACTGACTTCAGCCATGATCCAGCGATCCAGGATGGTTGTGGTAATCGAACAATATGCAAGATTTAAATGAACAAAATTAATGCACAAAAGGTTTTAATCTACAACAGTACTCGGACACACACAGACATCAAGAATCAGCCTATGAATCTCAACAATGGTGACATGATTCATGCTGCAATGCATTCTGGGTGCATCATGCAAAACTCATCCATGGCTCCCATAATGCATTGCGGCATGAAGCGTGTCACCATGGTTGAGATTCATGGGCTGATTCTTGATGTCTGTGTGTGAATATATCTTGTAGGAGGGCAAAGTACTTAACATACAATCTATTTTAAAACGTAAAATAAAACCGTGCTGGATCTCAATTTCCTCAAAATTTTCCGTTTTGAGTTACATGTTTTTAAGTAAATAAACTCAACATATTTGACTAACTTAAAACAATGATAACAAAGCAATAAAAATGGAGGTTTGTTAACATAAAATGGTGTGGTTGTGTAATAACTGAAAATAATTGAGTTGCCTTAAGAGAAAACTAAGTCATATTAACTGTAAATATTTGAGTTGAGCTAAATGAGCGCTTTAACTTATCAAAAGGTACAAGTAGCAGGTAATCCAACATTTTAAGTTCTGGAAAACTGTGACTTTTAAGTTATTCAACCTAAAAAATTTGAGGCAATCGATTGCCTCAATTTTTGGAGTTCTGGTAACTTATTTGGGTTTACAGTGCACACCAAACTCGCTCATCCACGTCTTCATGGACCTTGCTTTGTGCTCTGGTGCACAGTCATGTTGGAACAGGAAGGGGCTATCCCCAAACTGTTCCCACAAAGTTGGGAGCATGAAATTGTCCAAAATGTCTTGGTATGCTGAAGCATTAAAGGGTTAGTTCACCAAAAAATGAAAATTAGCCCATAATTTACTCACCCTCCAGTCATCTAGGTGTATATGACATTCTTCTTTCAGACTAATACAATTGGAGTTATATTACAAAAGTCCAGGCTAATCCAAGCATTAGAATTTGATTAATAGTTGCTCTGTTTCTGAAGTCCATAAAAAGTGCATCTGCCCATCAAATAACGTGCTCCACGCAGCTCTGGGGTGTTAATAAAGGCCTTCTGAAGCGAATCGATGCGTTTGTGTAAGATAATATCCATATTTAAAACTTTATCAAGTAAACTTTCGGCCGACCGCCTTCCCTGTTCAATTTATGGGAAAATTGTTGAAAGTTCTCCTGCCGATCAAAAGACTAACGCGACCAGGTACGCTCATCATGACGTCACGTACGCATCTTGAGTTTCACTTTCAACATTCAACACTTTTCCACGGAAGGCGGAGGCCGAAAGTTTACTTGATAAAGCTTCAGAAGGCCTTTATTAACACCCCAGAGCTGCGTGGAGCACGTTATTTGATGGGCAGATCCACTTTTTATGGACTTCAGAAACAGAGCAACTATGAATCAAATTCTAATGCTTGGATCAGCCCGGACTTTTGTAATATAACTCTGATTTTATTCGTCTGAAAGAAGAATGTCATATACACCTAGATGACTTGAGGGCGAGTAAATCATGGGCAAATTTTCATTTTCATTTTTTCAGTTTTAAATAAGGAACTTTTTCTAACAAAACTCAATCGATTCGCTTCAGAAGGCATTTATTAACCCCCCGCCATATGGAGTACGTTTATGAGGGATGGATGCACTTTTTTAACTGTATGTTAAAAAATGTACCTCGTCACTGCCATTATTAAGCTTGGAAGCATTAGGATATTTATTAATATAACTCAGATTGTGTTCATCAGAAAAAAAGAAAGTCATATACACCTAGGATGGCTTGAGGGTGAGTAAATCATGGTGTAATTTTCATTTTAAAGTGCTTTAATGTAGGCTATGTAGTGTATATTATTATTATTATTATTATTATTATTATATTAACTAATAATATATATTTTTCCACATACAGCATTGAAAATAACTTCTAAGTAAATAACTTATAAGTCAGCCTCAGCAGTTCATAAGGGTTAACATTTCTGGCCCGGCTCCTTGACAAGCGCATGCCCAGATCCAGCCACTAGTGTAAAGACAGACTGGTAGTGCGCATGCGTGTAATGGACACGCACCGTTCAAGCTTTGTTTGGAAGTGCGCAGAACACTTTACAAACAAAACAGCGCAGTCGAGGCGTCACGACCGACTTCTGACAGTTTCCGAATATAATTTAGTACACTTGGTGACGTACTTTTGAAAAACACGTAGTATGATCAAGATGACAGTGACTTTGTGTGCCTTAACAAGAAGGTAGCGAATACCGATCATGACCGAAGTGTCAGATTATTTGGGTGCGAAGCAGCTGGTGGGAAGCGATAGACGGGTCCAGTTCTCCTGTGCTGTAGAGATCCGCGTCGTACAGACGGATCCCTGACACCCTGAAACCACCCGTGGATTTACTGAGCTGCTTTAAACTTTACACGCGATGGAAAGCGTTGGAAAATACGAGTTCAACAGGAAAGATTTGATAGGACACGGCGCTTTTGCTGTGGTGTTCAGAGGAAGACATAAACAGGTAAAGTTGTACATTGTTCGTAACAGAATATTCAAATAATCACCCTAAAGGACTTTCGTAAAGTAAAACCGATCTCTTTATCCATAGAAACATGATTTTGAGGTTGCGGTGAAATGCATTAACAAGAAAAATCTCGCCAAATCACAGTCTCTCCTAGGAAAAGAAATCAAGATATTAAAGGTGAGTTTCATAGTTACACTTTGGGTGCCTTTGTGTAAGCGCATGCTTGCTTACTATACTTTTAACACACACATATATATATATATATTCTCAAAGATATAGTTAAACATGTCGAAACCCGACTTGCGAGGACATATGTGAGCTTTTCTCGCTAATTGAAAGGCTTCTATGGGTTAAGGAGGTTTAGCTATTGATATAAACAATGTAAAGGGTTTATCAAATATCATCACCTCATAATGGGAGCAATTACATGAGCTGCTGACTAATATAGTGAAACCCGTGTGTGTGTGTGTGTGTGTGTGTGTGTGTGTGTTTTCGCCAGGAGCTGAAACATGAGAATATTGTCAGTTTACTGGACTTCCAGGTATGTATCTACTAACTATAACTATGTCTAAGCCCACTGTGTTATTTTAAGTGCTTTCTAATCTATTATAACAGAGCTTTTTTCCATGTTGTTGAAGATATTTATAACTCGAACATCGCATGGCTTGGTGTTGACATTACGGGTGCAGTTCCCTTCATCTGATTGGTTAAACGTTAAACGCCGCCCACTGATGTCAGTCACTGTTTATTAGCAGCTTTAGCCAAGCAAACATGGCGAATAGATGTAGGCTTTAAATGACTCACCATGAGTAATGATTTCATGATGCAGGATCTTGCATCAGAAATACTGAAACCATTATCTTATCTCTGTGATTTAAAGGTGGGCTCTGTGAAATGGAGAGAAAATTGATAAACCCTCCAAATAAGACCTCTTGTGGGAGAAGTACTAAAAATAAACAGGCAGACAGCTCACGAAACAATGGCAGCCATGACAGATGTCTATATGTCTGTTGAACACCTAACACCTGTGCGTGCATTCGCAAGCACCTGCCAGCCCAGCTCACTCTTTTAACCGACTGACTCTATCATTTGCATACAGAACAGACGTTGTCTGATGTAGGATTCTCTTATCAATGTATCTTAATGAATAGATTACTAGACTCCAGGCAGTGGAGCTTATCTGATGGCAGATGGTTGTCTCAGGTGTTGAGAGTTTAAGAAACTTAACACAGTGGGTTTCAAGCTTGAGGTATTGTGCCCTTCAGCAAGTATAACAGGTTTACTTCAAATTGTTTGTAGTGTGAAAAAACATAAGATAAAAGGACATTTTTGAGATACCGGTATTTGAATCTAATCAAAGTTAATTAAATATTGTAGCTTTTAAATTATAACCACATAGTTAATAATAACTATTATTATAATCATCGTATAACTATTTATGGGTGTAACAATATATTGCAATACAACAATATGTATCGTGGATAGTGACAATCTGTATTGTGTGTAGTTCACCCAAAATGAAAATTTCTGTGAGAAAAAAGTTCAGGTTCACAGAGAGAATTAGTGTCAGTACTACATTAAACTACTATATGATGTTGAATATAATGTATAATAATGCAGTGGGGGAATATTTGTGGGTCCTGATAATGCCAAACGCCTTACCAGTAAAAAGTGGCCTACATTATTTTAAAATCTAGTGACAGAGTGCAAGCATATTCGTCTAAAATAATTCTGTATTTCCATTTTTAAAATAAATATTTTTTACTCTGGATTCACCATTGTCCTGTGCATTGTATTACCGGCACCAAGTCCAAAACTATTAATTTCCACCCCCAATGTAATACCTCATTTAGCATTTTAATCAAGAGTAATTTTTTAACTTTTTACCATATGTCTTGGTGTAACGAGATAATATTGTATCGTGAGTTGAGTATCGTGATATGAACTGGATTGCATAGTTAGTCGAGCCTCTTACCACATTATCCCTAGAGAATGACCTGACAGTGAATGCACACTAATAATTCATGCTCGCTCCATTACACCTCACACACTGCTGCTAGGACTGACACAGGAGCATTTGATACTAAACAAACCTGCAAATATAGGACCACCGCCTTTGACTGGCTCCAGTATCAGTGTAATCTCCATCTGGGCAGCATTTATAGTATTTTTCATGGGTTTGTCCAGCTGGGTTGATCAGCTGCTCAGCAGACAGCCGCCAAGCGTAGGATTTACCTGACAGCACAATGTGCACCAGGTGGCTGGCTGCTGCCCTGCACCAACGCTGAACAATAGCAGAGAAAATGACACTTATGCTTAGTCAGTGAAACCCAACTCTTGACCCCATCCCGCACTCATGGAAACATGCTGTGGAACAGCTTTGAGTTTAACTATGTTTGTTTTAAGCTTTATGTTGTTTCAGTCTTTTGTTGTTGCGAGACCCCGTTGTATTGTATGTTCTGTCAGTTTTCTCTAGGGCCTTGTAAATATGTCTAGAGAAGATCATTCAAGTGTATTTTGCCCTGTGTGTGGTCTATAGTCTTGGGCTGGGTTTTACCTAGGTTACTTTGCATTACTGCTGATGGCCTGGTTTCATTTCTCATGGATTCTGCACACGTACACACACAAAGGAGGCTTAACGCTAAGGCTTTATCCACAACTATGTGTCACCCTACACAACTTTGAAGTCATAAGGGTTTGCTGTCTTTCGTTAAACGAGTGCTTTTTCTCATGTAATATGTTATTAAAAACATGCTCCTCCCAGTGCTCGGTCACGTTGGCCGGCTGCTGATCTGTATGTCAGTCAGCTGTGGGTAATGACACCTCCTGCTTCTGTCCCGACTGCTGTAACACGCAGGGCCTGCATGGAAATTGGCCAAATGGGACTTTTGTTGCACAACAAGATGGCCACGTAAATACCTTATTTAAACAGGTTCAAACTGGTCACCGTGGCACTTGGCCTGTGTGGACATATTGATCAGCTCCATTAATCCTTTCAGGAGTAGAATTTTTACATTGAATTTCATTGGCATTAATGGGTAACAAACCACCAAGAATCCATACTTATGTTTGCTAGGGGTCAAAGGGCATGATTTGGCCAGTGAAGAGCATTATGTTGCACTCAATATGCATTTATTTTGTGCACTGATTAGCATAAAAACAATATCTTCTGTAGTATGAGACTGAAATGTCTTTCAAACTTGCCTGGTAAACAGATCAGAATGGTTTGAAATGTACTCAAATAAACACTTTCATCAAATAAGCACATTAGGAAGTCCACATATTTCAATTATAATATTATTATTATTCAATCAAAATAGTAATAACAGCATTAATAACTATGAATCAATAAAAAATATGTTATATTATTTAATTGAATTGTTAATAATAATTAATTATTTAAAAATGTTATTAAAATAATTGTATTTATGCTTATAAAATATATTAATTAGTAATTATTTGAATTAATTATTTGGATTTAATAAATGAAATATAGCTGATAAGAAGTGGGGTTTTTTTAGCTTCAATTGTGCACTCAGCTTTACAGATAAACTAAATATCATCACTTTGTGTGCTATATTTGTCCTGCCTTAAAGGGATAGTTCACCCAAAAATGAAAATTCTGTCATCATTTACTCACCCTCAAGTTGTTCCAAACCTGTATGAGTTTCTTTGTTCTGCTGAACGTTTGTAACAAAGCAGATAGAGCAACCATTGACTACCATAGTATTTTTTCCCCTACTAAGGTAGTCAATGGTTGCTCTATCTGCTTGGTTACCAGCATTCTTCAAAATATCTTCTTTTGTGTTCAGCAGAACAAAGAAACTCATACAGGTTTGGAACAACTTCAGGGTGAGTAAATGATGACAGAATTTTCTCTTTAAGCAACAATGGAAGTTTTCATAAAATAAAACATTACTATTTTAAACTCAAATGCTAAAGGAAACATTCCTCTCAGCCCACGGTACCTAAAAGAGTAAACCAAATTAAACCTGTCATGCAAACACACTTGATTGTATTTGATTTGTATTGCTTGCAAGCACATGCTATAATAATACACTATTGATAGAAGGCTTAGGTAAGTGTAGGCTTTGTATGATGAGTCACAGTGTGTCCAGCCGGAGCCCCGTCCTGATCTAGACAATGAAGAGCCCGTTCCATAGCTGTAATATGGCATGTTGCTAGGTCTTTCTTGCATATAATAAATTGTAAATATTTAACTGTGTGCCACATGTCTCTGTCTGCAGGAGATATCGGGATGTGTCTATCTTGTCATGGAGGTGAGTCCAGATGGCATGCTGCACCTCTCACATGCCCACTGTAACCCTCAAAATAGACTTTGTGTGAAGTAGAGGAAAAAATCTGAGGTCAAATTTCACCGTCTCTTGCAGGATGTCCTTTATGCTAAGCTTAATTCACACTTCTGTGTTATTATTGTCAGCATAAAGCCATAAAACCTATATGTTTTTGTGTTAACTGTACACTTACAGTGTTTAACTGTCTCCTCTTACAGTACTGCAATGGAGGAGACTTAGCGGAGTATTTACACTGTAAGTACACTAACCTCATGTCAATAAGTCATATGTTTTTCACCACTATGTCTTTTACAGGTCTTTGTTGCGTGAACACACACATTAGGCACTAAATATAACTAATTAAGATTTCTTTTGAACTATTGTTACAAGTGATGTGTCTAATTTTTTCCATGTTATACCTGCTTGGTTTATATCTGTTGGCCAGTCAGAGAAGACATACTTTAGCGCAGCTTTTATGTAGAAGCTCTGCACAGATTTTTGAGCAGCACAGAGGCTCCGGAACAAAAAATATTTGAACCTATATGCTGTAGCAGATGACAAATTCAGATGCATCAAAAATTGAAATACTGCCCGATACTAATAATTGTTTTATTTCATGGTTGATATTACAAATGTATACTATATTATCTAAATAAATCAGAATTGAAATGCTAAAAACAAAATGTAGATGCTACAAGTAAATTTAGACATCTCAACATTATAATAAACTGTATGAAAAATGGATATTCACTTTGAGATTGGCTGAAGATGACATTTAACAGTGTTACTAAATTATTAGTGTTTTTACAGTTATTAACTTTAAGTGAGAGTTAGATGATGGCAAAGGTAATGTAAATGTAAAACATCAATGTCTACTTTTTTTATGTAGCATCAACATAAAACATGGGTACAATATGCCCAGAGACAATAAAAAATATCACCAACACGAATCAAAATAATAATTAAAAATCTGCTATTAAAAGCCAGAGAAAATAGACATGTACATGTAAAAATATTGGACATGAGCATTCCTATCTCTATCCCCTTTTTGCAAAGCTAAATGTTCTATATCTCTAAAATTCAGCTATTGGGATGATCTATTAGAATTGTTTCTTCATCATCATCTTGTTTATTCACAAAAGGACGATGTATCTTCATTTCTCTAATTCTTTCTAAGTAAGAGTTTGTATAATAAAGATTGTTGTCAGGACTTAGTTCACATAGTTCACCTTAAATAGTTCACCCAAAAAAATGCACTGTCAACCAGACAGCTGACTGTGGCCATTGACTTCCATAGTATTTTGTCAATGGCTACCGTCAACTGTTTGATGACCAACATTATTTAAAATATCTTCTTTTGTGTTCGGCAGAAGAAAGAAATTCTTACGGGTTTGAAAAAACTTGGTCATTTTTAGACCAAGGTCTGTTTCTTAAAGTTTGAAGCCTTGAACTGGCTATGGACTTGCTCTTGAAACTGCAGAAATATTCACCAAACAAACAACTCTCCTGATCATTCCCCAGAAAGATAATTCAGGACCTCTGAGAATAGCTTGGTTTCACATATGTGCTGCCTTAAATAGAGCCTCTTTGGAAGGGGTCTCATCCAAACACACACTTCGGGGTTCGAATACATCTTCATCTAACCATAAACTTTTTCCAGCGTGGCTATATTTATCATGTTTGCATTGGCCACTCTATTTTAAGCCGTCAGACATGTAGCGTTGTTCTGCTTTAGATCCATGCCAGCCTCATCAGGGGCTGTGTTTGCCCTCACCCGCTCACCTCTTACCACTGACTCAATGGCACAACACCAAGATCCCCTGCTGAAACTCAAACCACAGCCTGACCTAATTCACCTGTCAGTCTGTTATCTGCCCTGTCCTGCAGTGGAAAAACATGGGGGCTAAAAATAAGACTTCAGGAAAGAAGGAAGGGGGGGGGGGGGTATGCAGCTTGACTTTTTGGTTTTGATACATTCTTTGTAAACAATGGTGTAATATCTCACAATTCAAAGTGTTTTCATCAGAATAATCCTTTGAGTAGTAAACCATAATGAAATCAGTTGTTTGTACCTAACTCTTTCTTCATAGCTAAAGGCTGTCTGAGCGAGGACACGATCCGCGTGTTACTGCAGCAGTTGGCGGGAGCCATGAGTGTTTTAAGGAGTAAAGGCATCATTCACCGTGACCTGAAGCCCCAAAACATTCTCCTTTCGTACAACACAGGTCGCAGGGCCAACCCCAACAACATCTGCATCAAACTGGGTGAGTGCTCCAGGTTAACAGTTTTGAACGCTCTAATAAAAGAAACACAAAGAGTGTTCATGGATCACTATGTACTGATTATGAGACTGTGATTGTGAGTTATCAGGTTTGGCAGTGGTTGGTTTTTGTTCTTGTGTTATGACTGCGGTTTGTTTTAGCTGTTTACAACGTTGTTCTGTTTGTTCTTAAGTGTTATGTTGACACTGCGTGTCACTACCCAGCTGTGTAAAGTCAAACAACTTAAAGACACTTGCTGTAAACATTCGTGCACCAGCTTTCACTACCAAAACAAGCTACCACATGTAGTCCTGATTTTTCTTTCTATCTCTCTCTTTAGCTGATTTTGGCTTTGCACGTTATCTGCAGGGAAACACGATGGCTGCCACACTCTGTGGCTCTCCAATGTACATGGTGAGTGCTTGACTTCAAAACTTTCATGTTTTGTATTATCCAAATGTTCAGGAAAGTAGAGCTGCATGATTTGGGGAAAAAATCTAATTGGAATTTTGATTTAAGAAAGTAGTATACATAAGTTGACGATACTTGGATGTTTTGTTCTACAACATAAATCAAACACACCCATATCAAAAAGGTGAATTTAACGTTTAAAAAAACGTATATTCCTAATAAGTAACTTCCGTTTGTGGTGTTATTTGTGTGATATTTACATTGTAGAACAAAACAAAGTAACCGTCCAAGTATCGTCACGTAAGTTTACCACAGACTTTTATTTTACATTTACTCACAAGTTAAAAAAAGTAAACACGTCATCAGAGAAGAGATGTCGCTGCAAGTGGGAAGGGAAGTTATTTTGATTAAAGATGGCAAGAGCACATGAATTCGAAAAAAAAATTATATGCACGGATAATTTATTTATAATAAACACTGCAATGTTCCATAATAATAAACAAGAATTCTCCATTTTGATTTCATGGTGACTTTAAAGCTTCTCTTTTGTTGGCAACAGTTGGTTTATAAGCGCTTCTCATTACAAGTGTGGGAAGATCACTGGATCATGAGCTGCTTGCTTGTAAAAGAACACAGTGTCACGCTTCACTCTGAAACACACAGTGCATGTATATTTCATTAAATCACAGCCTTTAGTGATTTGATAACCACACTAAACCATACCACATTTTTTGTATTAATTGCGCAGCCCTATAGGAATGTCTGCCATAATAAAATACTGTTTTTACTTGACGTGTTCAAAATACAGTAGCCACATAGATATTCTGACTTACTTCAGATGGTTTTGAGTACTACTTGTCTTGCTCATCTTTACAGGCTCCCGAGGTCATCATGTCACAGAATTATGATGCCAAAGCTGACCTGTGGAGTGTAGGGACCATCATCTACCAGTGCTTGACTGGCAAAGCCCCATTTCAGGTCAGTGACATACACACACACAAGCACAAAAATGACACAAAACACAGTGGGTATGATGCAAAGAGAGAAAGCATGTTTTAACCTGACACATTTGTGTGTCATTTCATTTGTGGATGTTACTATGGTCATGGTTTTAATTCTTTGCTTTAAACTTTTAGGCTTTCTCTTTGAAAAGTGTGGATCAATTTATAGGGATATTTCACCCTAAATTAACTTAATACAAATTAAACTCATTTACTCACCCTCATGTCTCAGTACAGACCAATTTTAAGTTATTTACTGAAAATCTTACAAACTTGAAAGAACGAACGCAAACTATCCCTTTAAATGATTTTTTCCTCAGAAGAAGAATGTGTCTAAACCACCAAGAACATATTCAGTATGAGATATTGTTGAAGAAAAGAGACATTTACCAAGTTTAGGGTGTTTTAGGTCTAAAATTCTGCTAATGCAAGCACACAAAGAAATACAGTACCATTCAAAAGTTTAGGGTTGGTAAGATTTTTAACTGCAATATTATTGAAAAATTATTATAAATTTAAAAAAGAGTCAGGCACAGTTTTGTGTCACATAATCTGAAATCCAATATGCTGATTTGGTGCTCAGGAAATATGTATTATTATCAAAGTTAATAACAGTTGACTTGTGATGCTTAATTTATTCCTTTTTTTTTAAATATACTTTTGTATCAACTCTTTGCTGTCATTTTTGATCAATTTAAAAAAAGAAAAGCTGAATAAACACAGTTTTGAGTATTAATTTCTTTTCTTTTTTTATAAAATCTTGCTGACCCCAAACTTTTTAAAGGTATTGTATAATAATCAAGAAAATAATTCAAGCAATGCCACAGAGTGTGAGTTTCTACTACGTCTGTCCTGATGGTTGTGGAACTTCTTCATTGCGAAAGCTCAACTGGCTGGCACCCTTGGTTATTTATGCCCTGTAGAGTGTGAAACATGATTGTCACATCTCACTGATAAACATAACCATATGCCTCTGCAACTAAACACACCCTCCAATTTACTTACAAACACTCACACGTCACACCCAAACATACACACATGCTCATATCGGCGGCATCTCTCTGGTTGCACTACTAGAACAGGGAGTTCTTCTTTTTGTTGTTGTTGCAGTACTTCCTCTGAATATTTCCCCAGGCTGGTCATTATTAGTTTATTATAATTCATAACAGTCAATGATAGAACTTAATCCTGAAAAGGTGACGTGCCATCACATATTATTAAAATGACCAATTGCTGTTCATTCAGCTTCCACACAGCTAACATTCCTCATCTGAGCACACGGTCAAAACCGTGTCTATTTATGGGTTCATATTTTAGTCTTCAGAAAGAGTTGGTTATGTACTAGGAATTCCAGACAGTCTTGCAATATGATATCAGTCTGCAGATGGGTCAAAATGGGTCACTGAGTTCATTCAGAACCGATCAGTCGTCTCTGTCCTCTGTTTACCTCGTCCTGCATGGAAATACTACTTTTAGTGCTTGTTCCTGCAGCCATTAGAAAGCCTTTATGGTTTGTAGAAACTTCAGGTCTAGAACAAATGTTTACATTCCAAACAGCCAGAGTATACCAGGAAGAATGTAGTAAAGCCATGTGATACTGCTCACAACAAACTATAGCTCAGTGTCAAGTCTAAAAATATGTATGATAATTGCCTGCCGTGCAGTGCATAGTTTTAAGTGAATCACCAATATCTATATCTAACTAGATTTGAGTGGTTAGAATTGGAGAGCAGTATTATTGATTGAGTATTAAGGACGGTTCATTACTAGCCCAAGTCAAAAGATATTAAGATTCAGACCCCTCCTTCTTTGTAAATTCTTGGGGGGATTGTTTCCAGAAAAACTATTCAGATGATCGGTTAATTATAATGAGTTCAATGCAATTTCTCAAATTCTTTCTCTTTCTAAAATCTTTTTCCAGGCAAATACTCCTCAGGAACTGCGGCAGTTCTACGAAAGAAACCGGAGCCTGAGTCCCAGGTAAGTGACACTGAGGACTGTATGTTAGTCGTCAATCAACATGATCCGGTTTAGTGTGTACTATACAGGCGCAAAGGTCTTTGGTGTTGTAAAAGAAATGAATACTTTTATTTAGCAAGGATGCATTAAATTGATCAAAAGTGACTGTAAAGACATTCATAATGTTACAAAAGATTTCTATTTCTATTAACTTTCTATTCGTCAATGAATCATAAAAAATGTATCTGTTTCCACAAAAATATTAAGCAGCACGACTGTTGTCATAGCATAGAAAAAGACGTTTTTCACAAGCATGGGCATAACTGACCCCAAACCTTTGAACGGTAGTGTACACAACTGCAGTTCATATTTATTCGTGTTGTAAATGCAGTAGAACCGGTTTCTTTCCTTCCTTCTTTCCTTTCGTTGTTTTTCTCTCTTCCATATTTCTTTACAATAAGGTTTCATTAGTTAACATTAGTCATTGTATTAACTAACATGAACTAGCCATGAGTGGTACATGTGTTACAGTATTTATAAATCTTTGTTAATGTTAGTTAATAAAAATACAACTGTTCATTGTTTGTTCATGTTAGTTCACAGTGCATTAACTAATGGTAACAAGATTTGAATAAAGTATTAGTAAATGCTGATATTAACTTTAACAAAGATAAATAAATGCTTTATAATTGAAGTTCATCATTATTTCATGTTAACTCATGTAGTTAACTAATGAACCTTATTGTAAAGTGTTGCCAGTAAAAGTTTATTTATTTACCTATACTGTTGCAATGTTTGCATTCATGAGTTTCACTTTTCTATTTAGTCAATTACATAGTTACTCTGGCAACTCAGAGAGCCCTTGCACAAGAATATAAACATGCACACAGAACTGTGTATGTTGTCATTCCTGTCAGTGTCTAACACAGCACCAAAATGCTTTTCCCAGTATTCCACGTGAAACCTCTAGTCAACTAAGGCATCTTCTACTTGGGTTGCTGCAGAGGAACCACAGGGAACGCATGGACTTTGGTCAGTGGACGCATACAAGCACACATTTGACTTTAAAAGACTCAGTAGAAATCATAAATTGACTAATTATAATTCACAGGAAGTGATTATAAATAAGTGATTAGTGATTATTGTCTATTTCAGATGCATTTTTCCACCATCCTTTCATGGAGGCCAGTACATCCATGAAGAAATGTACGATTGTGGTGTACATTACTTTTTTCAAGCTAATATGCTGTAGTTTTGGTTACAGTAACATTTACATCTATTCGTTGTTGTCTTAGCCTCTCCAGTGCCCATGCCCGCCTATCCCAGCTCTGGCTCTGGGAGCTCCAGCAGCGGTTCCTCAACCTCTCGCCTCACTCCTACTCAGGTAGCACAGTAACAGCACATGATGCATGAAATGCACCTTTATGAGCTGTATTGTGAGTTTCTTGCTTTGTATGTATAATGTCTACATTACCATATAGCTACCATATACTGTAACACTGCCATTCAAAAGTTTGGGGTCAGTAAGATATATACACTCACCTAAAGGATGGTGCATTATCCTGCTGGAAGTAGCCATCAGAGGACTGGTACATGTGGTCATAAAGGGATGGCAATGGTCAGAAACAATGCTCAGGTAGGCCGTGGCATTTAAACGATGTCCAATTGGCACTAAGGGGCCTAAAGTGTGCCAAGAAAACATCCCCCACACCTTTACACCACCACCACCAGCCTGTACAGTGGTAACAAGGCATGATAGATCCATATTCTCATTCTGTTTACGCCAAAATCTGACTCTACCATCTGAATGTCTCAACAGAAATCGAGACTCATCAGACCAGGCAACATTTTTCCAGTCTTCATCTGTCCAATTTTGGTGAGCTCGTGCAAATTGTAGCCTCTTTTTCCTATTTGTAGTGGAGATGAGTGGTACCCGGTGGGGTCTTCTGCTGTTGTAGCTCATCCGCCTCAAGGTTGTGCGTGTTGTAGCTTCACAAATGCTTTGCTGCATACCTCGGTTGTAACGAGTGGTTATTTCAGTCAAAGTTGCTCTTCTATCAGCTTGAATCAGTCGGCCCATTCTCCTCTAACCTCTAGCACCAACAAGGCATTTTCGCCCACAGGACTGCCGCATACTGGATGTTTTTCCCTTTTCACACCATTCTTTGTAAACCCTAGAAATGGTTGTGCATGAAAATCCCAGTAACTGAGCAGATTGTGAAATACTCAGACCGGCCCGTCTGGCACCAACAACCATGCCACGCTCAAAATTGCTTAAATCACCTTTCTTTCCCATTCTGACATTCAGTTTGGAGTTCAGGAGATTGTCTTGACCAGGACCACACCCCTAAATGCATTGAAGCAACTGCCATGTGATTGGTTGATTAGATAATTGCATTAATGAGAAATTGAACAGGTGTTCCTAATAATCCTTTAGGTGAGTGTATATATATGTATATATATATATATATATAAAATATATACAGTGAGGAAAATAAGTATTTGAACACCCTGCTATTTTGCAAGTTCTCCCACTTCATCCTACCCAATCATGGAGGGGTCTGAAATTGTCATCGTAGGTGCATGTCCACTGTGAGAGACATAATCTAAAAAAAAAAAAATCCAGAAATCACAATATATGATTTTTTTTAACTATTTATTTGTATGATACAGCTGCAAATAAGTATTTGAACACCTGTCTATCAGCTAGAATTCTGACCCTCAAAGACCTGTTAGTCTGCCTTTAAAATGTCAACCTCCACTCCATTTATTATCCTAAATTAGATGCACCTGTTTGAGGTCGTTAGCTGCATAAAGACACCTGTCCAACCCATAAACCCAATAGAGAATCTTTGGAGATTCTGAGTTTATATCACTTTATGTTCTACTATACTGTGAGATAAAAAGTCGCAATTACCTTTCTTCTTTTTTTTATTCCATGGCGGAAGCACGCTTCCATAGGCTTCTTCCAAAAACGTAATACATTTTAGTGACCCCAAACTTTTGAACAGTAGTGTATATATGAAGTATTTTTCTTGACAGTCTGACACTGAAGCTCAGAGGCCCCTCCCTCAAATGAACCCCACGCCATCTCCAGGTTCCCTGCTGAAAGACTCTTCCTCCGAGTCCGATGACTTCGTAATGGTGCCGGCTCAGTTCACCAGTAAGATGAGCCCTTGCACTTGTTGACCTACTTTGGATAATGTAGAACACAACACTGCTTTAATTGCACGAATATAACATCTCAATCTGATCACTCTTGTAGGTGAAATAGTCTCAGCAGAAGAGCAGGACAGTTTGATAGTCAGCGGGTAAGTGAGTTTACATTTTTCCAATACTTTAAGGGTTAAAGTGACACAGGCCACACACATGCAGTAGTGTATATAGTTACATGCGACATGCTTCTCAAGTCTAACCTACACAACAGATGTGCTTGCATTGTTTCTGCACTTAACATAACAGTTTGCATGCTTGTCAGTATGTCACATGTCATGAATATTCATTTCTAGAGTGTCAGCTGACCTTTTGACCTGCTGACCATTTTTATGGTTCTGTGAAGAGGTCTGTTTATGTGCTGACGCGTTTGTGCAATGAAGGAAGGAAGATCTTACGGTCCTGATAGCAAAAGTTGCTTTCTGCAGTTTTTTTAACATCTGTGTCTGTCATCTAATGCATTCATGAGCAGTGTTGCCACAGTTACTTTGAAAAAGTAATCTGATTACTGATTACTCTTTTAAAAAGTAACTTAGTTACTTTACAGATTACTTGATTTTAAAAGTAACTAAGTTAATTACAAGTTACTTTATTAGTTACATTCAGCAGTTGCCAACAACACCCCTGCCTCCTCAACATATAAATGACAACCGTTTTTGCCAACACTCACTTTATTGGAAGTGCATTTTTAATAGTGACGTCAACAATGTATCTCTTAAACTTAAAATGAAATTAAAAAATATTTCCTGAAAAAAAAAAAACTTGTTTTAATAAAAAAAAATTAATAAATCACTTAATATAAATACTCTCCCCG
This sequence comes from Romanogobio albipinnatus, assembly GCA_023566225.1. NCBI lineage: Eukaryota > Metazoa > Chordata > Actinopteri > Cypriniformes > Gobionidae > Romanogobio > Romanogobio albipinnatus. The sequence goes on along the minus strand of CM042253.1, from coordinate 28,531,717 downwards.
AGACGCAAGAAGAAAGCAAAAATATATATTTTTACTAAGGAACATTATTAAAATAGTAACTCAATGACTTACTTTAATCTGATTACTGGTTTGGAAATAGTAACGCGTTAGATTACTCGCACTCGTTAGTAACGTGTTACTGGCATCACTGTTCATGAGTTAAAAGATTTTATACAGTTTAGTTTATACAGAGTTTATACACAACTGTTCAAAAATGTGGGGTTTAGTTAGATGTTTCATTGTTGTTGTTTTTTAAAGTAGATTATAATCACCAAGGCTACATATATTTGATCATAAATACAGTAAAAACAAGTAATTTTGTGGAATGTTATAACAATTTGAAAGAAGACTATTTTCTTTTTTGATATAATTTAAGATGTAATTTATTATGGCAAAGCCTTAGTGAGCAATAGACCTCTTGTATTTAAATCTCAACACAGAAAGGGGTGGGGGGTATTTAAAAGGTATGAAAAAATAAGATGAAATATAAAAACGCAAACACATTTTGTAAGTTTATTTATTATGTTTCTGCTTAATAATAGGATTTAATTAATGCAGAAAGTACATCAGAAAGTAAGACTGCAAATAAAAATATAAAAAATATAAAAACTTTTGTGTGTGTGTGTGTATATATATATATATATATATATACAGTGAGGAAAATAAGTATTTGAACACCCTGCTATTTTGCAAGTTTTCCCACTTAGAAATCATGGAGAGGTCTGAAATTGTCATTGTAGGTGCATGTCCACTGTGAGAGACATAATCTAAAAAGAAAAATCCAGAAATCACAATGTATGATTTTTAAACTATTTATTTGTATGATACAGCTGCAAATAAGTATTTGAACACCTGAGAAAATCAATGTTAATATTTGGTACAGTAGCCTTTGTTTGCAATTACAGAGGTCAAACGTTTCCTGTAGTTTTTCACCAGGTTTGCACACACTGCAGGAGGGATTTTGGCCCACTCCTCCACACAGATCTAGATCTCTAGATCAGTCAGGTTTCTGGCCTGTTGATGAGAAACACGGAGTTTGAGCTCCCTCCAAAGATTCTCTATTGGGTTTAGGTCTGGAGACTGGCTAGGCCACGCCAGAACCTTGATATGCTTCTTACAGAGCCACTCCTTGGTTATCCTGGCTGTGTGCTTCGGGTCATTGTCATGTTGGAAGACCCAGCCTCGACCCATCTTCAATGCTCTAACTGAGGGAAGGAGGTTGTTCCCCCAAATCTCGCAATACATGGCCCTGGTCATCCTCTCCTTAATACAGTGCAGTCGCCCTGTCCCATGTGCAGAAAAACACCCCCAAAGCATGATGCTACCACCCCCATGCTTCACAGTAGGGATGGTGTTCTTGGGATGGTACTCATCATTCTTCTTCCTCCAAACACGTTTAGTGGAATTATGACCAAAAAGTTCTATTTTGGTCTCATCTGACCACATGACTTTCTCCCATGACTCCTCTGGATCATATTTCACCAAGCTGCTTGGCAATTTCCCTGTAGCCCTTTACAGCCTTGTGGAGGTGTACAATTTTGTCTCTAGTGTCTTTGGACAGCTCTTTGGTCTTGGCCATGTTAGTAGTTGTTAGTATGTTAGTATCATACGTTGTGATTTCTGGATTTTTTTTTTAGATTATGTCTCTCACAGTGGACATGCACCTAAGATGACAATTTCAGACCCCTCCATGATTTCCAAGTGGGAGAACTTGCAAAATAGCAGGGTGTTCAAATACTTATTTTCCTCACTGTATATATATATATTTTAATATATATATAGAAAATCTTGAAACTAGATATAAATAAAAAATACAGTTCAGAATCAAAATATCTAACAGTACAGAATCTAATTGAGAAGAAAAAAACTTAATGTAATGCAATATTTTCTAAATAATATTTTACAGTGGTGTAGTACATAGTACACAGATTTAAATAAGTATAAATTGGGTCTTTAAACATTATAATAAACAGCTGGATTTTAGGATGGGGGTCCATTGCATTAGGATGATGATCATATTTGGGGGTCTGTGGCATCTAAAAGATTGAAAACCCTCTGGTCTATATTATATAGATGGATGGTTTAATAGCACAGCAATAATGGCATTATTGTTTATGTGTACTATTTCTAGAAGCTCGCCGCTGAGTGTTACTGCTTGTATGGGTCAAACACCATCATCCTCCCCGTCTGTCCGAGCCTCCCCAAGCCCCTCCAGGTATTGTGTGTGCGTTAATATGGAGATTAGCATTTAATACAGCAGAGACTTTGTTTGCATGTGTGAAGTGAGAGACAGCTGTCTGAGCTAATGTGACCGGAGGTAGCTGGAATTTTAGAGATGAAAGTAATTCTCAGATCACCATGTTTGTGCACATGACATGCCAATCATTAACCCCTCTCTCTTTCTCTCTCTAGGCCTCTGGAGTCATGTGGCAGTAGTTACGCTCAGTCTGTGCCTGTTCCAGTGCCGTCACAAAAACATAACTACCAGAGGATGGAGCAGAACATACAAGTGTCTGACAGGTTGGGTTTATCTCTATATTTTTCTCTCTGATTTGATACGGATACATAAATGCATAAATGTGCTCCTGAATGCTCCATGCATCAATACATGAGCTCTGTTTATGTTGTTCAGGACAGCAACACCTGTACATCACTGCTGCTCAAATGGATTTCCAAAATGTGGGAGAACCAGGGCTTCTTCAGAATCAGGAGGATCCCGACCGTTTCTACCTTCCCCACAGGGTAAAGAAACCAGTTTCCTTGAGCTGTGGTTTGATTTGCATACTTGACTGGTAGAGAAAGAGACTCTAGTGTGGGTTTTTGGTTGGAAGCTGGAAATAATGAATACATTCGTTTGAGTTGATATATTCATAATTTACATATTCGTTTCCAGCATTCTCACATTCATGGTGAACCTTGAAATAAAAAAAATATATATATATATTAATATATTTATATAAATATATATTTTGATATATCTATTTTCATATGTATTTTTTGAAATCTGGATTTTTCTGAAGCCTGGAAAGGTCATGAAAATAGTAATATAATAAATAATAAGAAAGATTAATGGTTTAATAGTTGATATACTTGTTTTTATAGTTGTGTTCTGTTGTAAAATATTAATTCGCTTGAAATTGCTTGTGCATAGAGTATGCATAGAGTATAGAGTACTTGCTTGATGAATTTTTCTTTTTTAGTCAGTTCTTTTCAAGACATAATGATTCTTTTGCAAATCTGTCTGAATCGATTTTTTTTTATTTTTTTTAATCCTTATCACTTTACTTACAAACAACTGGAAATGCCAATAAAAAGTTAGTTAATCAAAACTTAAACTATTATTAAAAAGTTTTCAATAATTGAAATAAATCCAAAATAAAATATAAGTATTAGATGAAAAACCAAAAAATTTAAAATGACAGACTTAAATAAAAGAAGTTAAAGTTGAAGTACTAAAACTAAAATAAAAATTAATTAAAGCCATATAGAACTATTAAATAAAGCTAATAAAAATGACCAAATTACTAAAACTAAAATTAACAGAAAATGTAAAAATAAAAGCTAATTAACTTTTTATTTTTATTTTTATTGTGAATAATATAATAGTATATAAATAATGCTAAAATTACACTGATGGAAATTCATTCGTCAAAAGTTAGGAAACCATGTGTTTTTGTAGATCATATAGAGAAAGCTGACCTGTTGTGTTTTTTTTCAGTGGGAAATGTTCCTGAAACACCCAGTCAGCCCCAGCCTGTTGGCAGTAAGACGGGGTTTCATGCTGCAGGTAAAATACCTGTTTCACTGCATATCAATTAGATTTTTGTAAGATTTCTTGTTCCAACTTCTCAGCTTTCTCTGTCTCTCTTTGTCTCTCAGATCAGCGGCCTGGCCAGGTCTCTCCGCTCTTCACTGACCTGACGTCCATGGACACAACCCTGACCCACAGACTCAGAGGTCATCAGCACAGCCCAGAATCTGTAGTGCACAGAGTGAGTAACTGTTGCTGGCTAATCAGGGAGTGACAGAACATAAACACAAAAAAACAGCTCCACCGCCATAGTGTGTAAACTACAGGTGTCCTTGTATAGAGGAGGGAGTCGTTAGATTTTGCAATAAATTCAACACAGAATAATCAGCATAATACATGTTTACTTTATTTAAAATGCATTCAACTGAGAATTTTACCGGACCCACTTTATATTAGGTGGCCTTAACTACTATGTACTAACATTTTAATTAATCATTTCATTTGATACATTGCAATTATTGTGTACATACATGTTTTTACATTGTACTTACATTTAAAAAAAATACCTGCATGTAATTACATCTGTAGTTAATTTCTGTAGTTACAGTTGTAATTACACTGCTGACCCTTCCCTTACACCTAACCCTACCCTTAAACTTACCTTTACCAACACACCTGCCCCTAACTCTACCCGTATCCCACCTCAATATCAGCAAAGGTGTTTTGCAATACAATATGAACACAGTAAGTACATTGTACTTATTTTTTGATGTAAGTACATAGTAGTTAAGGCCACCTAATATAAAGTGGGGCCATTTTACCAAATGTGTTGGTATACTCACATTATATTGTCAGTACTGTTCAAAAGTTTGCCATCAGTAAGATTATTTTTATTGAAATTAATACTTTTATTCAGCAAGGATACATTAAAATGATACAAAGTTAAAGTAAAGACATTTATAATGTTACAAAATATTTCTACTTCAAACAAACGCTGTTCTTTTTATTCATCAAAGAATCCTGGGGAAAAAAGTGTCTCAGTTTATACAAAAATATTAAGCAGCACAACTGTTTTGAACATTGATTATAATAAAAAATGTTTCTTGAGCATCAAATCAGCAATTAGAGTGATTTCCAAAGGATCATGTGACACTGAACACTGGAGTAATGATGCTGAACATTCAGCTTTACTATAAGGAATGAACTACATTTTAAATATATATTAAAATTATGTCTTTTCAATTATACTGTAATGTTGAATGGTTGAATATTGTTGAATATAATAGAGACATCAGTAATTGTATTGGTATTTAAAATATACACTCTTTATGTTGTGTCTACATTAATTTGGATATTCAGTGTGAAAATATGTATTACAATATAAAAATGTTAGGTATGATTTATTGTGATTTTAATTACAGAAAAAATGTGTGATAAATTAGTTCATCTTTTTAATCAATTAACAACACTCAATTATATATATATGCTACTACTTTTCATTTCAGTGGGATTTGTATCGGCGGCCCATCTCTGGTCAAACTCCAAGTACAGCGCTGGTTCAGCGAGGCCTGACCACCCGAACCAAGACCATGACTGACCTAAAAGATCTGGCACAGTACCCGACTACAGGGCCCCGTGTGCCACTTTTCAGGCCAGCAGAAAGAAGGGACACGGTCAAAAGGTATTAGTCATAAAGGCCGTTCAGGGGGAAGAAAGCTTGTGACGCATTAGTCATTATAAGATATATTTCATAATTGGTACTGGAATCACTGCAGTGATGTGATTTTGCTGGAATGTGAGTTTTCTCCCTAGAGCTGTGTTTATGGGTCATTTGTGTTGTAGGTCATTAAGTACTGGCCGTCTCTCAGATAAGCTGCTGAAGGCTGTATTTGGACATCAACTTGACAGGGGCAGCTGTGAGAGCTTAAATTCAGAGAAACCCATGGACACAACAGGTATGAACTCATGTTAACAGCGATGTTAACCACTCAGCAAAAGACAAGCTTTAAAGTCGGCATGAAACAGAAGTTGTGAGAGTCTTTTTATCCCTATTATCACAAGTGAAACAGCTCAAACTAGAAATAAACATAGGGCAGGACTTGGGATTTTATTGGATAGTTGAATGGTTGTGATTTGCTATTTGGGTTGAAAGAATTAAAAGAGCAGTTTCATGTCAATCCTTGTATTGTTCAACTGGGCAAGGTTGATATGGGAATTAGGAAGTAATTAGTAATGCAATACTTTATAGAGAGAGTAATTAGCACAATAATCTAATTACACTGTTGAAGATGTACATAGTAGTTAGTAATTAACAGTGTTGGGCAAGCTACTCTGAAACTGTAGCTTTGCAAGCTACAAGCTACTTGTAAGTTAAAGTAGTTAAGTTACATTCAAGCTATCCTTTTGAAAAAGTAGTTAGCTACACTACAAGTTACTACAAAAAGTAGCTAGCTACATTGAAACGACTTTTTTAAAATTTTTATAATGACATTGTAACATGTCAATGACATTGTAACATTGTAGAATGTTATACTATTTGGGGTTTACAAGCAACATAATGCAATTTAATTATGATTACAAATAGTATGGGAATAGTATGGAATTCAGGTTTAGGTTTATGGAGACACTTTTCCCCCAGTCATTTCAATGGCAAAAACTGTCATTTAATTTTGTAAACTATCCTAACTAACAAAGTGCAAAATGGCTACAAATTAGACTAAAGAAGACATACATGAACCGTGTGTAATCAACCCATTTTTGAGCCACAACAATACATTTCTGTCAGATTGTCAGGGAGCTCAATCTGAGAAAAGAACATGACAAATAACAAATAAAAATATAGCTGCAAGCAGCCATTATCGGGGCCAAGCGAAAAGAAGTAGACAAGACATGCTGGCAATGTCAGATCAACTGCAGCAATGAACAATTAAAGACCTATTAAGGTTATTTTAGGCAACTATACGATACATACGAACAATAATAATGATTTATTGATTTATCACTTTCAACCAATAGGTGGCACAGTTACGAAATTGATGTGGTGTGGTCAGAATAAGGGAACAATGACACTTGCAAAGATTGGTGTCAATATATCAAAGCAGGATGTCAATATAGTGTCAATATGTCATTGCAGAGATATAGCCTCAAGAGGCCTTTTCATTATAAGTATGGACCACATGGCGGTGCTGTTTTGAAACCTTTTAAGTACCTTAAAGGCATGGTGCTAATGGCACATACCAAGTTTCGTAATGATACATCAATTCATTTGTAAAGTATAGCATTTTATATCATAATACTGCATTGTAGTCAATGGGAATTTCATGTTTTGTTCTATTATAGCGCCACCAAGAGGCACAATGATACCATACCGTTTTTTATGTGTTTTTATGAGCCCATACATGTGTGTGTCAATTTTGGTGAAAATATCTCATTTAGTTTTAGAGTTATAGACATTTATATGAAAAAACACATGAAAAATGACTGACACTTGACTTTGATTGGATTTTACACCCCCTTGCTATCAATATTTTGACATTTGGGCATTGGCATATAGCTATCGACCTATGTTTTCGAACTTCTGAAGCTGGTTTCGTCTCGATCGGACTAGCGGTTTCGAAGATATCAGCTAATGTTTTTTAAGCGCTAAATTGCAACGCTGCACAAACCATAGACCGAAACCTAACATATCTGGTATTGTTGGACTCGGCAAGGATTCAGGAGACAAAAAAGTGACTCCCATGAAAATAAGTCAATCTCATCCAGAGTTATATGGATTTGAAAAAAAAAAAATCCACTACGTGGCGCTGTTTTGAAACTTCTCAGGCTACTTCAGGGCATCGTGCTGATGACCCATACCAAGTTTCGTAACAATCCGTTCATGCGATCATAAAATACAGCATTTTAGCACATAATTCAAAATGGCCGATATGGTAAAATTGGATATCAGACGACTCGGCATTGACGCTTTTTGGATAAACGGTTCAAAAGTTATAAGCAAAAATAGCCATTTTTCGTATCTCCGGACCAGTAGGTGGCGCTGCGCCGAAACGCTGCACGTTGCCTCAAGTCATGTTTGTGATGACTTGTACCAAGTTTGGTTTGAATACGGTAAAGCGTTGCGGAGATATAGCCTTGTGTGTTTTCGCAAACGTTACTTAAAATTTGCTTGTGTGTTTATTGAAAACGATTTGACGAATCAACTTGAATTCCATGTTTTTTTGTCAGCCTGGTCTGAAGATGATCTGGTTAAATTTTCGTGCAAATCGGATGAACCGTCTAGGACGAGTTCGCCAAAGTAGGTTTTTCGGAAAATTCAAAATGGCGGGAACATTTTCATGACGGAAAATGACGTCATAGGGTGCAATCGAATCAGCTTGAGCCAAGGAATCAGAGGAAAAAATAATTTTGTGTCTAGCCCTTATGGTTAAAAAGGTATTAGCATAAACATGAGTGCAACTTTGGACAGGTGGTGGCGCTAGAGGGATTGAGTTAGAGACTCCAAATTTGCTATGTTGACACTTCAGTCTGTCCTCTATGCTTTATAACAGCTGATAATATTTTAAAAACATGCCATCAGGCACTTCTCTTAGTCTATCTGCTGTTTAAAATGGCATTTTGTGCTGATCTCTGTAGCACCCTCTTGTGGCAGTGATGGCATAGAGCAGGGCTCAGGCAGTCCTGCTGGAGTTGTGTTCATGCTGGGCTCTCCTGAATTCGGACACACACCTCCTCACGCTGCTCGACCTAGACGCATCTCAGGTGACACTTCCATTATTTTACTTAATGAGATTGAAACACAAGTATTGTATATGCGTGTTATTCTATCTGTTAGACTCAGTGCATTTTCAATTAATTTGCTGTTGAAGTGGGCACTCTCAGCCCAACAAGCCCTGGCTGGACCTACGGTCATTTTCACGAGGCCAACGGATCACCTGACAGCCTACGCTATGGTTACACAGATGCCATGGCAACAAACCTCAGTGAGGGTGTGGCATTTGTGCCACCTGAACTGCCAGAGGAGACGCTTATGGAGGTAAAATAATTGGGCTATACATTATGTATGAAAAATACAGTAGCTGGTAATTATAAACAGTTAACATGTGTACAAGTGCTGCACTGCTGTCTGTTTTAATGTTTATCAAACAACAAAAGACAAAAAATCGCTCACTACTTTTGACTAAACTTTTGTAACTTTAACAAGGATTAATGTATATTTAATTTATTCAATGAACAATATATTTTACATTTGATTACTGTATTGCTGTACCTGAAAACTATTGTTTGACCTCCCTGAAAAGCACTGTTTATGTCAAATGCATCTTTGTTCTGTTGTATTTATCTATTTATGTTGGCCTGTTGAATGTTAAATGGATGCAATCCATGTTCCATAGAAATTATTTAATAATGCACCAATAATCTAGCTAGTATACCTTAATGCATGCTAATTTAAAACATGATAAAAACACTAATATATTTTAATGACAAAAGTTGGAATAAGAGAACAAGTGACAAATATCGTATTTGGAATCGGAATTCGGCCAGAAGTTGTTTGATAAAATCATTATCGTTATCGGCCAATAAAAAGTCCTATTTGCCTATAATTATTTACAATTTAAAATAAGTGCTTTCTATTTTAATGTATTGTAAATGTAATTATTCAAGATCATAAAGCTGAATTTTCAGCATCATTACTCCAGTCTTCAGTGTCACATGATCCTTCAGAAATCATTCCGATATGCTAATTTGGTGCTCAAAAACCTGTTGTGCTACTTAATGTTTTTGTGAAAACCATGATACATTTTTTTAGGATACTTTGATGAATAGAACAAATTGTAAATTATATTCGTCACAAGGAAAAATGTTTTTGTTGATTGAAAATGCCATCCTCTTCTTCTCCACAGGAGGGGCATACAGACTTGCTGAGCCGACTGCGCTTCATTCTAGCCTTTTCCCACTGCATCACAGAGGTCGCTCGAGCAAAGGACAGTGGGACTGAAAGGAACATGGCACTTGATGCTTCATTCTTAGGGCAGAGCATAGTGGCTGACCAGATCAGCCTTCTGAGCCATGAGTGGAGGTGGGATACTACTCAATCGTGCATAAAGATACACATGTTTTATGTATCATGTGTATGATATTATCACATACACTGTGAGTGATGTGCACATGTGTATGTAGCTCTGCAGAGCAGCTGGTCCTCTATATGAAGTGTGCTGAGCTGCTGTCCTCAGCACTACACACAGCGATGGCCGGGATCAAAGAAGGCAAACTCTACCCATCAGGATCTGTTAAACAAGGTAAGTCACATGCTACAAGCACAGTCACCAACAATTTTAATGCAAAATCTATTTTAAAAAACCTGTCCCACTTTGTATTAGGTGTCCTTAACTACTAGTATGGTTAAGTTTAAGGGTGTGTTAAGGAGTAAAGTATGAGTCAACAGTGTAATTATAGATGTAATTATGGAAATTAATTACAGCTGTAATTACATACAGGTATTTTTTGTAAAAACATGTATGTACATAAGTGCACTGTGACATGATTAATTTAAATTTTGGTTCATAGTATTTAATATAAAGTGGGACCAAAAAATTTGCAACCATATATCACAGGAAAAGTTGTCAATTGTATTGACATTCGGCATCTGTTTTATACTTTTAATTTATTCCATTTATTAATTATGATTTCTGTATAATGGTTTAATAATTGTGTATGTTACCTTTTAAATTAGAACCATTATATGGATTGTTTTGTGATTGTTTTACTGTTTAAATTGACTGCTAAATAAAACACCCCACGATATAGGCATGATATCACAGACATAATCAATTGTGTTAACAAGATCAATATTTATTTAATTCAAATTAGTGCTGGGGAAAAATTTATCGTGATTAATTACATTGGAAATAAAAGTTTGTGTTAACATAATATATGTGTGTGTGTGTGTGTGTGTGTGTGTGTGTGTGTGTGTGTGTGTGTGTGTGTGTGTGTGTGTGTGTGTGTGTGTGTGTGTGTGTGTGTGTGTGTGTGTGTGTGTGTGTGTGTGTGTGTGTGTGTGTGTGTGTGTGTGTGTGTGTGTGTGTGTGTGTACTGTGTATAATAAGTATGTACTGTATATATAAATACACATGCATGTAAATACTGTTTATATAATTTATCTTTATTTATATACACAATAATTATACACAGTACACACACATATATTATGTAAACAGCACTAATTCAAATGTATCATTAAATATATTTTATTTATTGTGACCTTTATATGAATTGTTATACACCGTCCGTTACACACAAATTCATTCTAATATGCTGATTTGGTGTTTAAAAAAAAACATTGCGGTAATACTTTATTCTTAGTGTCCCTGTTAAACATTTTACATGTACTTACTATAGTAATAATAGTAAATTATGCATAAGCAACTAATCCTAATTATATAGTAAGTACATGTTTTTATGTAAGAACATGTTTTCAGTATTTATTTGTATTATTGAATTAAAGTGTAACCTGCATTTTTTTTCTTTCATTATCAACATTTTGTGGAAATTGTGATATTTTGATTTGTACCATTCTAAATGTCTTTACTGTTGTGTATGTTGTGTTTGTGTGTGTGTGTTGCTCTTGCAGTAATACGTAAGCTTAATGAGATGTATAAGGGGTGTGTGAACTCCTGCCGTTTTCTCACTGAGAAACTCCAGGTGTTCTTCAACAGCAAGCAAAGACTGATGGACCGCATGAACAACATTACTGCTGAGAGACTCATCTACACACACACCGTTCAGATGGTATGAACACTCATGTTTGGTGTCTTACAATAAGAGGAGAAACATCTACGTATCTAATCTGTAATACAGATTATGAATTGCGCTGCTCTCTTGTATGATCAGGTACAGACGGCGGCGCTGGACGAGATGTTTCATCATGGAGAAACCTCTGTAGAGCGATACCATAAGGCCTTACTGCTGATGGAGGGCCTGTCTTTAATTATTACAGAGACTGCAGACATAAACAATATCAACAAATGTGAGTGTGACACACCTACTCAACACCTACAGTACAGACATTCATAATGTTACAAAGATTTCTATTTCAAATATGAAAATAATATAATGGTTTCCACAAAAATATGAAGCAGCACAACAATTTGATGACGATATGAAATAATCTTGAGCACCAAATCATCATATTTGAATGATTTCTGAAGGATCATGTGACACTGAATACTGGAGGAATGATGCTGAAAATTCACCTTTGCCATCACATATAAATTACATTTTATAGCATGGCAAAATAAAAAAATAGTTCTGTAATAATATATCTTTTTTATTAAATAAATGGAGCCTTGGGGAATATAAGATACTTTTTTTCTAAAACATTAAAAAGTCTTACCTAACTCAAACTTTTGAACAGTAGTACAAACATACTAGTTATATATAGATTGCTCAGTATTTATCTCATCCAAAGACTTTATATACAAAGACGGTGTGCTCATATTATTATGAATGGAAGAAAGTGCAACGCGCAAAATAAGTCCCACCTTCTAAATAAAAGAGCCAGTCGCCAATTAAGCTCCGGTTGCTATAGAAACAGTCCGTGTTCTGAGAACACGCTTATGACTGCACGTGCACATTGGCTGCACTTTTTTTTTTTGGTCATGATTTGAGCGTTTAGAAACGAGACAGTTGTCAGATTTCATTGATTTCAAATATGAAATTTAATCGTAAGCTTGGTGAACCGCTTTGGAGAATTTGATGTTTCTCCATTCAAAGAGATAGGAGCTGCACTTGCACGAGAGGCGTTTCAAAGATGGCCGCTGAGTGAATTGTATTGCCTTAAAGGGACTTTGTCTCATCTCTGATGTACATTTGTTTGCCATTTCTGTAGGTAAACAGTGTATTGAGCGGCGACTCTCCTCCCTCCAGCCCAAAGGAAATGTGTGATCAGCATCTACATCTCATTTTATCACAGTTGCCATTTTACATTTTGTAAAAGGAAAAACTCACCTGCTCTTGGTTTCCAAAGCCAAAAAAGATGAGAAAAGACTTTTCATAAATCAACAGAGATGAAATCTCTATTGATATATGTATGATCCTTAATGTATATAAACAGAAGCAACATCTGCTGATTTAAACATCTATTTTGTTCACTTTAAAGAATACTGAGTGAAAAAAAGAATCAATTGGTGTAATAGATGTCACGTGTAAACCTTTTGACGTCTAATTCCACACCAATGCATGATGGCACTTCAAGTGATGACTTTGATCTTAGCACTATGATATTAAAGACAGTGTTTGGGACTGAATGAGCAACAGCTTGAATGCGTCTCATTCAGTACCAAAACATGCCTATAATGTAAGTCTCGTGAAGTTACATGGAATGATCCTTTGTTGATGGACTTATCCTGCATGTTTTTGCATGATTCTGAGGAAATGATAGTTATCTGCTGAAGGGAATTCATAATCATTTGAAACCTCTGCGACAACCGAACCGTTGTTGAAATAGCAGTCGGTGGTGGATGTGTAGTAGTCAGCTACAGATGTACAGCTCTAATGTGGCAATTGACCAAAATTGTGGCAAACCTTTGCAGACCTACTGATAAAGACGGTCAGTTTCATATGTTGTCATATGAAGGTGGGAGAAATACTTGAGAATTGTATTAGAGTAACTATCACACTGTTATTCATGTGTATGTAAAATAGCAAAGCACTTTACAAACCATTTTGCCTTCTGGATTCCTGTAAAGAACCACTGCAGAGGAGGCAAGCCTTCAATGTAATGGCTCATTTCAGTTTAATTAACACCTGAAAGTCAAAGAAAATGCAATAAGAGAATAGTCAATAGCTTGTGTGTAGCATTTTATATGCATTTGGTTTTAATTGTCAGTCTGGAAGTGACGCTTTAAGATTTCAGTTTGCTTGGAATCAGTTGCAAGCAAATGACATTTGCACATTTTGCTGGGATGACTTTGTCTGTGATTTGGTAGTGCCTTAAAGAACCTAACTGGTTTAATTTCACTGGACACTCAAAACAAATCTGAGACTTACAATCTACTTCTAGCATATTCATATCATGTTTGTTCGTTACTTGCACTATTTTTGCATTTTCCAATGGCAATAGCTCTAAAGGTGTTTTTTTCATATCAAGGTGCTTTTTAAGGCATTTAGTCAGAACTGTGTGGTAGAATGATTATGAATGCACATGAAACAAGTTATATTAAATTGAGGACAATTAACTATTTTGTATATGTTGTTACAGTATTTATGATGTGTTTCCTGATGTTTTTTGTTTTTGTATGTTCATTTACAGAAGCCAAAAATAAGTGCAGAATGCATGTGGTATGGGTGTGTAATCGAATAAATTTCACTTTTATATCACTCTGTGTGTGTTGATTCATTTCAAAATATATTATGAAATGTATTTAAGCATTTATTAGAACTTTTTCGTAGTCAGTGTTTGAGGTATATACATTATGCAAAAACAAATCGCTTTCACCTATATATTGCTCTGTATATAGATTCTTCTACGTAATAAGTGCTCATTATGCATGCAAGTGAGTAACGAAAGGAAGCAAAACCTCAGATAGTTCCGCACTCACGCATACGTTGATCTTTCTTTGTGATTTGATTGGACAACAGCCCGTCAGTCAAGTAAACGTCACGCTCTCAGTCGAGTGTTTCCGGGTGCTCAGAGAAGAAAGAAAAAAAAATATCAGTCTATCGCCATGTTCCGCACAGAAACATCTGTCATACGCTTATAACAGTTTTATTGAGCGTAGTATTCGTGAGAGTGGAAACCCACGGGTGTTTTGTCACTTAGACGCTGGAGGTAGAGTTTACAGTGGATGGTTGGAGCGCGGGACGGTGATTTTACAGTAAGTGGCGCGTGTTGATGTTTGTGTTTAGCAGGCGAGCTAATTCTCCGCGAGCGGAAACTTAAAACATATTCTGCTCTGAATGCTCACATAAACCACACCACTACACACACCAAACGAATACACAAGGGCATGTTGCACGTGCTCTCACTGGATAAGAATAGCTATTTGTTGATGCGAGGGCAGTGTTTGGGTTTGTAGGCTGTAGCTGACCATGTCAGTCAGCCCGAGAGCAGAGAGGGCTTTCCTAGTAAACACAGCGTTGTCAACCCCATAGTTGGTCTTATTCCTTGCTAAAATACACCGTGGTAATTATTTCCCCCCCATATACCATAGTTACTATTTAAAAAAAAAAACATAAAACGATAATACAGGATATTATTCAAACATATTACGAAACTGTCAGTTTTCTCTCTCTCATTTTGTTTCATTTCTCTTTTTATTCAGTGGCTTGTGGCTAGTATTAATACTCTAAAGTTACTGTAAAAACAATGTGATCATCGTTTTAGCGGAAGCTGTGGTTACCATGGTGAATTTTTGTAAGAGGTGGTATGGATGTAGTGACAGACTCTAGCTGATCGATACAGTATTGAATAGGCAATTTTATTTGTATAAAGATTTTCACACTGCACATTGTTTCAAAATCATGATGGTATAGAGTTTTCCATAATTGCTAAGACATTTTTTAAAAGCTTCACCTATTTTCTCACAACTTTAAACACAAAACCAAATCTTCAAACTGCTTTTACAAAACCACTGACTCTTCTGGCAAAAATAAAACTATTGCCTCAAAGCTATTTCACCTGTACTGAAGATCATATACAGTAAATATAAGTATTACAGATCATTCATTAGACACTACAGAAAAATGGAAAACACAGCATCCAGATCACGTAGTTACAGAAAATGTATTTTTCAAGGTCAGCGAGAGATTCATTCTGTCTCAGCATCACGTCTTCGTGCTGGATCCAGCCTCGGTACTTTGTCCACATCATGGGCAACATTGATGCCCTAACCCTAACATTGATGTCCCTTGCCAGGCTGGATCCAGCCTTTACAACACTGTCCACACCTTGCTCTTTCTCAACCTCTTCCTCCTCGTCCTCCACCTCTTACACATACTCTTCCTCCTCTCCCTCTGAATTTGTTTCTATGCGTACCTGTGAACTCTGAACTGGCTTATTTTGTACAGTTGTACAAACACCTTTGAGTCAACTGTGTTATAGTTGTTTAACTTTTTTCGCTTGTTTCCAACACTGTGAAATGTGTTTTAGTAACTTGTGTTCGGAGTTTTGCAAAAAGAGTTCATGAGAATTGCAAATGATTATGTTAATGGTGTCTACTGTCTAATGTAACTTATTCCAGCGTGCGTGCAGACAGGGTTGCCACGTTTTTACAACAAAACCCGCCCAATCCCGATTGCTACTCAAAACTAGCCAAAAACAAGCCCAATAGCTTTCCGGGGGGGTTCTCCGAAAAAAAAAAGGCATTTGGGGGGTAAAATATGTGTTATTTTGGCAGGGCTGCCTGCTAAAATTTGCATTCCTGTGTCTGTATATCACATAATTGGGGTCGCTTCAACTCGCGGACTTGGCAACACAGTGCAGTTGAGTTCTGTTGACATTTGACAACTAACGTTATGCGTCGTTCCGTTGCTCTGATTGGTTGTAGGTCTATCCAATTGAGGTCTTTCCTGGTTTGGTTGAAACACGCCCCATATTCACAGCCCAACGGAGCAGTATCAGACTCAAATTCTGACTAGAATTAAGTATGACGACATCAGGCTAGTATACAGAGAATTGAACAAAAATATTTACTCAAAACAGAAATAGTTTATTACCATTGACAAGGCGGTTGGTAGATGTAGTAATTCACACAAGGAGGTGGTAACACAGGAGGTGATTTATTACACGGTAATATTATATGATGATGATAAATCTTTGAATGACTAATTATTGACATATTAGAGGGATAGTTCACTTAAAATAAAAATTGTCATTACTTACCCTCATGTCGTTCCTAATCTATATGGCTTTTGTTCGTTTTTTGATACACAAATGAAGCGATTTTTTATGAAATATTTCTGTCCCTCCATTGAAACTCCATTCCACTAAAAGTTTCATGCATCAAATCAAGACATCGTAAAAGTAATCCATATAATTTGAGTTCAATCCAAGTCGACTGATAAGACATGATCGCTTTATAAGATGAACAGATTTAATTAAGGCTTTTATTCATGTTTAAACAAACATTGATCATTGCACATACATAGAGCACATTGGTTCTCATGTGTCAAGTAAGCACATTGAAGGAAGCATATGTTTACCATAATTGATTAACTTTTTGGAGTTTTGGTTTCATTAAAAATATCTTCATAATGTTGTTCATGTGTAAAATAGGAGTTTTAAATGACATAAAGGTGAGTAAATGTTGACAGAATTTCATTTTTGAACAAACTGTCCCTGTAATTGGCCTGGTCTGTTTGTCACTACAAATTATTAAAGACCTTAAAGGGTTAGTTCACCCAAAAATGAAAATTCTGTCAGTAATTACTCACCCTCATGTTGTTCCAATCATGTAAGACCTTCGTTCATCTTCGGAACATAATTTAGTATATTTTTGATGAAATCTGAGAGCTGTCTCACTCCTCCATAGGCTTTCAGAGGGAATGAAACTTGATGGCCCAGAATAGTAAGTAAAAACGTCATTTAAGGAGTCCAAATGACTACAGTGGCTCTGTATTAAGTCTATCATGCGACGAAAATACTTTTTGAGCGGAAAAACAACAAAAATAACGACTTTATCACACTAGTATTGTTGTTCAATTTGAGTCTCTGACGAGAGTTCGCGGGAGTGCCACGACGCATGCGCGAGAACTGAGATTAACCCTACTCCGAAAGAGTGAGCAGCCAGTCAAGTAGTAGTAGAAGAAGAATCTCAGTTCTCGCGCATGCGTCGTGGCACTCAAATTGAACAGCAATAATAGTGTGATAAAGTCGTTATTTTTGTTGTTTTTCCGCTCAAAAAGTATTTTCGTCGCATGATAGACTTAATACAGAGCCACTGTAGTCATTTGGACTCCTTAAATGACGTTTTTACTTACTATTCTGGGCCATCAAGTTTCATTCCCTCTGAAAGCCTATGGAGGAGTGAGACAGCTCTCAGATTTCATCAAAAATATACTAAATTATGTTCCGAAGATGAACGAAGGTCTTACATGGTTGGAACAACATGAGGGTGAGTAATTACTGACAGAATTTTCATTTTTGGGTGAACTAACCCTTTAATAATTTCCTTTGAGCTTCAGTATTAATTAATTTCTATATCTTTGGCCAAATATAGATTAAAAAATTTGCACTGTTGTCTCTCCACAGGGTGTCTTTTAATACAGTAAAAGTGGCACGAAATGCACCATGGAGGCGGCCCACCAAATGTGCAGAGGAACCTTCAGAGATCAAAGTCCTTCACTGGATCTGAGGCAGAAGAACAACAGCAGCAGCAACCACAGCAGTCCCAACAGCAGCAGCAGCCCATGCCAGTTAGCCAGCAACAGCCAGCAAATGCCAATCACCCCCAGTCACCGGTGACATCTTTTGCACCATCTGCGAGTCCGTCTGCGCCACAGTCTCCCAATTACCAAATCATCATGAGCCGCAGTCCGGTCACAGGCCAGAACATGAACATCACTTTACAGAACGTGGGACCAATGGTTTCAGGGAACCAGCAGATCACCCTCGCCTCCCTTCCTCTCCAGAGCCCGGCATCCCCTGGCTTTCAGCATCAGCCCCAGCAGTGGAGGTTTGAGCCTGGGTCTTCGTCTTACATCCAGGTGACGTCACCCTTGCCTCAGACCATACAGCCTCAAAGTCCCACCCAGCACAGTCCGGTCCCCATACAGGCTGTGCCTAGGCCGAACGCTCCTGGGTCGGCTCTGGGAGTGTGCGGTCAAAGCCCGACGCGGTTTGTGGAGGCAGGTATTATGGTTAGGCAGATCAACTTGGGCAGCCCACCCGGAAGTGGTCATTTTGTGTACCAGGATGGAACAGGATTGGCTCAGCTGGCTCCGACCACAGCAGGAGCCGTTCAGCTGACCTCACCTGGGACGCCGGGGGGCGTCAGAGAAAGACGACTGTCCCAGCCACACTCTCAAACCGGGGGCACCATACACCATTTGGGCCCGCAGAGCCCAGTTGCGACAGGCCCTGCTCTCCCGACGTTGGGCAGCCCTGGGCATATCACCACCTCCAATCTGCCTCCTCAGATTAGTAGCATCATCCAAGGCCAGTTAGCACGACCCATGATTTTTGAAAAGACTGCGCAAGGCGTTGTGGCAGCCCCTGCGGTGGCCTCTTTCGGTGTCCCATCCGCCATCCCTCCCTCCAGCCCATCCAGGAGCAACCCTCCCCAGGCCAACCAGTCCATGACCACCACCAGCATGAAGAAGATGCTGCCGAAGAAGCTGGAAGAGATTGCGCCCTCAAACCCCGAAGTGGCACAGTTGAGGAAGCAGTGTCTGGAGCATCATGGGAAGAAAATGGACAGTCTGAAGGAGGTGTTTAAAGAGTACCTGATTGAGCTCTTTTTCCTGCAGCATCTGCAAGGGAACATGATGGACTATCTTGCCTTCAAGAAAAAGCCTTGTGTGCCTCTTTTCACCTACTTGAGGCAAAACGATCTTGACCTTGAAGATGAAGAGGAGGAGGAAGAACAGTCCGAGGTCATTAATGATGAGGTAAAAGAATGCATTGGGCTCTTACCTACATTCTGTTTTCAAATGCATTTTTCGTTGTGTACGGCTCAGTGATAAGCAGTGTTGGGCACGTTACTTTAAAAAAGTAATTAGTTATAGTTACTAGTTACTTCTTATAAATAGTAACTGAGTTAGTAACTGAGCTACATCATTATACAAGTAACTAATTACCAGGGAAAGTAACTACTGTTCCTTTTTTTTTTTCCTTTTTTCAAATATGTCAAATAACTTGGATGCCCCCAATATTAAATATGTCAAATGAATGAATTGGACACTAAATAGAATACATTATTATTATAAAACATTGTACATTAATGTACACTATTGTAATGTTGCTGTGGGACAATGTGAGAGACGCCTATCAAATTCAATACATTATTGTAAGTATTATTAGTAGACCTACTATAGTGTAAATATTGTGTAAATATTATCAGTACTATACTACTCCTTTGGTAGTGGAGCTTACGTTATCACCTGGGTTTTTAGCCACTAATTTTGTGGCGGCATGTGATGATGTGAGGCGCTTCATTAGATTAGAATTACTGGCCACCGACGTGGAGAGACTCTTCCTGGGCATAAGCTGCACGTTACATAAGCATTCCTACCTTTCACCTTAACGAGGGAAAAATAACGCTAATACTACCCGTTTGTGAAAGCTACCTTTTGAAGTCGTTGGACTTGGTGCGTGTGTGCGCGTGTGCGCGCGCGTGTGTGTGTGTGTGTGTGTGTGTGTGTGTGTGTGTGTGTGTGTGTGTGTGTGTGTGTGTGTGTGAACTCAACCTATCAACCTCAACTTCGTCTCCCACCCACCAATCATCATCAGTTATGTGTACCACCCCACCCACCCCCCAACACGCATGGCACGCATGCTCATACACACACAGAAAAAAAAACCTGCCGGTCCAACTGACAGAGAGCCTATTCGGATGAAAACGATACTCGGTTACTTAACGTAACCTCGGTTCTCTCTAGAAGAGGGAACGAGTATTGCGTAAGTTACTTGCGCTACGGGAAAGTATTCTTTCTTTGAGATTCTGAAAAACCACAAAATTATCCTTAATTTTTGAAACATTGTCAACGCAGTGCGGCAGCCTGGCAGACCATAGCAAGCTATTCCAGCGTGTCTATTGGCTGCTCTGCTGGCAACTGCAGCAGCCTATCGGCGAGCCCGCGTGACGTGGCAACCAATCATTTGCCTCATTTGCCTACAGGTAGGGTATATAAGCAGGGCTCGCAGGCTGGAAATTCGGTTTTCGTAGTCTGAAGCGTAAAAGCCCGTGGGGCGCACGGCAAGGAACGCAATACTCGTTCCCTCTTCTAGAGAGAACCGAGGTTACGTTAAGTAACCGAGTATCGTTCTCTTACGAGAGGTTCTCTCGTATTGCGTAAGTTACTTACGCTACGGGAACTCCTTGTCCACGCCGAGCACAAAGCATATGTTTCCCAGGGAGACCGGGGAAAAACAAAGCTGGGGACAGGTGGCCGGTAGAGAAAACGGGCCAACACATGTAAAGACCACTTCAATGTACTGATAGGTGAATACAACACCCTACCTAGCGAATAGGGGGAGCGGCACCACCGGTCCCCTAAAAATTCACATAAGCACAATACCGAACGTATGACCAGTACGCGAGCTTCGTCTGCACAGAATCACTGGGCAGAGCTAACAGCTCACTCAAACTGATAACACTTTAGCCTGCAAGGCAGGAACTTCCATGTTGTAAAATCTCACGAATGTAGACGGGGAGGCCCAGCCTGCCGCCATACAGATATCGTGGATGGAAATCCTTCTGGCCCAGGCCCATGAAGAGGCCATGCCTCTAGTGGAATGGGCTCTAACTCCCAGCGGGCACTGCAGGTGTTTGGAGGCGTAAGCTACTGCAATCGCGTCCACTATCCACCTGGACAGGCTCTGTTTCGAGGCGGCGACACCCTTAGTGCGCCCACCGAACGAAACAAAGAGCTGCTCAGAACGCCTAAAGGCGGCGGAGCGTGTGACATAAACTCTCAATGCCCTGACAGGGCAGAGGACGTTGCCACGGTCCCCCTCATCGGATGCTGGCAGAGCCGAGAGGGAGATGACCTGCGCCCTAAAGGGAGTTCCGATCGCTTTGGGGACATAACCATGCCTCGGCCTGAGGATGACCTTGGAGTCATTTGGGCCGAATTCGAGACACGCCGGGCTCACAGAGAGCGCGTGCAGATCCCCCACGCGTTTCACTGACGCCAGAGCTATCAGAAACACGGTTTTGAGCGAAAGGAGCTTTGGTTCCACAGCCTCGAGCGGTTCAAAGGGATGCGCCTTCAGGGCCTCCAAGACCAAGGACAAATCCCAGATAGGAACCGAGGGGGGTCGCAGGGGATTCATCCGTCTAGCTCCTCTGAGGAAACGGATAATGAGCTCGTTCCTTCCTAGCGCGTGGCCGAGCGTCGTCTGAGCTAACGCTGCGATAGCCGCCACACACACTTTGAGCGTGGAAGGGGACCTGCCCAGCTCCAACAGCTCTTGGAGGAAGGAGAGCACCTGCTGGACCCCACATTCCAGTGGATCCAAACCCTTTGCAACACTCCACTTAGTAAACACTGACCACTTGGAACTATATAGCCGCCTCGTCGAGGGGGATCTAGAATGTGTGATCATGTTCACAACCCCTTCGGGCAGGTCAACGGGTATCCGTTGGTCACCCATACATGCAGAGACCAGCGCTCTGGATGGGGATGCCAGACCGACCCTCCGGCTTGAGAAAGGAGATCTCTTCTCAGCGGGACTGGCCAGAAGGGTGAGTGCGACAGCATCACCAGCTCTGGGTACCATACTTGGTTCTCCCAGCGTGGCGCTACGAGGAGCACGGGGAGGGGCGCATCTCCCTGATTTTCGCTATGACCTGAGGCAATAGGGAAACCGGCGGGAAAGCATACAGCGGGAGGCTGGGCCATGGCTGGGACAGCGCATCCTCGCTCTTCGATAGGAACATCGGGCAGCGGGCGTTCTCTTTTGTTGCAAAGAGGTCGACCTCCGCTCTGCCGAATAGGCGCCATAAAAGCTGGACTGTCTGGTGGTGCAGGGACCATTCCCCCGGGGAAATGAGGCCCCTGGACAGCTTGTCCGGGCCGACATTGAGGCCCTCAGCGAGCGCAACGAGCTGTGTGCCCATACGAGAAGGCGTTCCGTCAGTCTGCCCATATACCTGGACCTGACACCGCCCTGTCGGTTCACGTGCGACACCACGGTCATATTGTCCGAACGGACTAGCACGTGGTGTCCCCGAATGAGAGGGAGAAAATGCCTGAGCGCGTTCTCGACCGCCATCATCTCCAAACAATTTATGTGGAGGAATTTCTCCCGGCTCGACCAGAGGCCGGAGGCCGGCCTGCCCTCGAAAACAGCGCCCCAGCCTGAGGTGGAAGCGTCTGTCGAGATGACTTTGCGGTGTGAGATGGCTCCCATTGTCACCCCCTGCTGGTACCAGTCGGCTACTAACCAGGGCTCCAGTGCTGAAGTGCAGCTCTGAGTCACTCTGATTCGAAAGCCTCCGGACGCCCAGGCTCTGTGAGGCACTTGGGCGTTTAATCAGCGTTGCAGTGGGCGCATACGCAGTAGACCCAGCTGGAGCACTGCTGCAGCTGAGACCATACTTCCCAGCATCCTCTGAAAAGCTTTGAGAGGTGCGGTGCTGCCCGGCTGGAGGATGCCGCCATGCCTTGGATTCGGCGTGCGCGCCGCGGTGACAGGCGGGCTGACATTGCCACAGTGTCCAGATCCAGACCCAAAAATGAGGTCGACTGTGTAGGCACTAATGAGCTCTTGGTCCAGTTGACCGTGAGCCCCAGGCTGTCTAGATGGCTGAGTAGCACTGCCCTGTGGGCGAGGAGCTCGGCCTCTGACTGTGCTAGAATGAGCCAGTCGTCCAAATAATTCAATAACCGCATCCCCTGCCTTCTCAGGGGAGCGAGGGCCGCCTCCATGCACTTCGTAAACGTACGGGGTGCCAGCGACAGGCCGAATGGTAGGACGGTGTACTGATATACCTGACCGTCGAAGGCGAATATCAAGAATGGCCTGTGACGGGGTATTATCCTGATTTTTAAAATATGCATCTTTCAAATCGAGGGAGATAAGCCAGTCTCTCGGGCGAACGTGCGCGAGGATCTGTTTGGTCGTGAGCATCTTGAACGGTCTTCTCATAAGAGCTTTGTTCAGACACCTCAGATCCAGAATCGGTCTGAGCGACCCATCCCTCTTTGGAACGAGGAAATAACGTCTGTAAAAGCCCGACTCGCTCATAGAATGGGGAACCGGTTCTATAGCCCCTTTGCACAGCAGCGTCGCTATTTCTGCTCGAAGTAGATGTGCAACTTCCTCATTCACTCTCGTCTCTGTACGCGCAAAAAACGCGGAGGGCGGTGAGCGAATTGCAGAGTATAGCCTAGCTTTTACTGTTCTCAGCACCCATTCTGACGCACCCGGGATGGCTTCCCACGCACTTGCGTGTGCTGCCAGGGGCAGAATGGCCTCCGGGCTCTGAACATCGCAGTTCGCGGGTTCGATAGCCTGACTGGGAGGGGCGTGCGCGGTACGCTCTCTGTGCTCTCGCCCTACACACTGTGTCCTGGCCGCTTCTAGCGGGGAATGCTTGGTGTGTGGCCCTACACGTGGAGTCCCGGCCACCTTGAGCGGGGAACACGCGGTGTGCGGCACGACGCGCGATGGCGGCGTCGGGGGCAGAATGCTCGTGAGATTGTGTGAGCGCGCTTGAGCGGGCACAGCACTTATGCTTGGAGCATAACCGGTTATGAGGGGCTGTGTAACAGCGCGTGTAGTGGGTAGGTGTTGGCGCACCGAGGTGGACACGTGACCTAGCTCTAGCACTCGAGCGGCCCTTTGAGTGAGTGAGAGACACGGGATTTATCGTGCTTGAGTGCAGGGGTGAACACAGAAAAGTGGGCACATTTACTGCATTTGAAACACATCCCGCGCGAGCCGTGCTTTTGGACTGTATAACAGTACGTGTGGTGAGTAGGTGTGGACGCAGCGGGGGGGACACATGACCTAACTCTAGCACTCGAGCTGCCGGTGGCCGCTTTATGTGAGTGAGAGACACGGGATTTACAGTGCTTGGGTGCAGGGGTGAACACAGAAAAGTGGGCACATTTACTGCATTTGAAACACATACGGCGTGAGCCGTGCAACCAGACATAATGCATCTTTTGTGATTTCTCTGGTTCGCCGTAAAAATGGCGGTTGGAAACAGGCGAGAAGGCGATTTTTGCCGGCTCGTTGGCTGCGTGAGAACCATCTGCAGTAGCCACAATAGTGGGGACTGACAGGAAAAGGAGTTTTGACGGTGGTCCGGCCGCGGCGGGACTTAACCGTCGTTTCTCCCCTCTGGCTAGGAGGACTTTGGAGGCTCAGGCTTCAACGCAATCCTAGGCCGGGGTCCCCGGGGGGGAGACGGCTTGCCTCGGCTGGAGGAGCGCGATCTGGGGCGGCCGCTCTGTCTTCGCTGAGAGGACGAGGGCCGCGCTGGACGCTGGACTGGGCTCCGCACAGGCTGGTCACTAGGACGGCGTGCAGCAGAGCTAGCGCTAGTGCTAGAGCATCGAGGCAGGAAGAGGTTCATCGCTTGAGTTGTCTTCTGTACCTCAGAGAAGCAGTCGACGATCCTGTTGACCGCTGGGCCAAAGAGGCCGGATGGGGAGAGTGGGGCGTTGAGAAACGCTGCGCGCTCCGCTTCTCTCATATCAGCGAGTGTTAGCCAGAGGTGCCTCTCTGCAACCGTGAGAGAGGCCATGCACCTTCCGAGGGCCTGTGCAGCGGATTTTGTGGCGCGAAGGGAGAGATCCCTCGCGCTTCTCACATCCGAAACCAACTCCAAATCTCCACTTTTCTCGTCCAGATCACGGAGGAGATTAGCCTGGAGAATTTGTAGCACAGCCATGGAGTGGAGGGCAGACGCGGCCTGACCGGCGGCAGAGAAAGCGCGGCCGATCAGGGATGACGTAGTTCTGCAGACCTTGGACGGGAGGGCAGCCTTTGAGCGCCAGCCAGAGGGCGGGCAAAGGTGCGCTGCGACTGCTTCTTCCACCGGAGGGATGGCGTTGTAGCCTTTCTCAGCAGCGCCGTCAACTTGTGAGAGCGTCGAAGAAGCTTGAGATGAGACCCTCACGGAAAACGGCACGTTCCAGGACTTCGAGAGCTCCTCGTGAAGCTCCGGTAGAAAAGGTGCAGTCCTGGAGGTGGGCGCTCGGCGGCGACTGTTTAGGAAACATCTGTCGAGCCTGTTTGGCGCCGACACCTTAGGTGGAGACCACTCGAGGCCTAGCTGTTCGACAGCCCGGGTGAGAAGGTGCAAGAGCTCCGCGTCCTCAACCGCTCGAGTTCGACCAGAAGTCCGGACAGAAGAAGCTGCGGATGACCAATCCTCGCTATCTGAGGCCAGGCCACTTCCGCCTCATCCCCGGAGGCGGAGACAGACATGGCGACCAGGGGTGGAGGCGGGGAAGGTGAGAGAGAAGCTGGCGGGGGAGGTTCCGGCGAGCTTCTCGTTGCTAACTCCGGTTCCGGTGTTCGCTGTGAGCTGCGCTTTTTCTTGCGCGGCCCGACAGGGACAAGCGGAGGAATATCGTCCTCAAACTGCTCGAGCCGAGCCCGCAGGGTCGACATCGACAGTTCCTCGCACTCGGGGCATCCGCCGGAGAGGAGTGCGGCAGCGGCGTGGTCACGGCCCAGACAGAGAGCGCAGATCACATGGCGGTCTCCGGTGCTGAGCGGCACGTGGCACGAGCCGCAGGTGGAACGAGGCATTTTGATAAAAAGAACGTGTGATGCAGCAGCGACAACACGTGCAATCAAAGGATATGTGACGCCAGATAGCAGAGCAGGCACGGATGGCTGAAGGTGGCGAATACAGCCGGCTTCTTCAGACGCTGTCCTCTGCTTGCTCGTCTCTGCTGGGTTCGACGGCGGCGGTTCCAGATCCAGCGATGCGAAGGGCTTCGCTGAAGAAAAGAAAAGCGAATTTCCAGCCTGCGAGCCCTGCTTATATACACGTGGCCACGCCCTACCTGTAGGCAAATGAGGCGTGAGGGGCGCGAAGCGCCCTCATTGGTTGCCACGTCACGCGGGCTCGCCGATAGGCTGCTGCAGTTGCCAGCAGAGCAGCCAGTAGACACGCTGGAATAGCTTGCTATGGTCTGCCAGGCTGCCGCACTGCGTTGACAATGTTTCAAAAATTAAGGATAATTTTGTGGTTTTTCAGAATCTCGAAGAAAGAATACTTTCCCGTAGCGTAAGTAACTTGCGCAATACGAGAGAACCTCTCGTAAGAGAACCGCTTCAGTGAGCTTAATTATAGTAACGCCGCATTTTTTTCTCAGTAACGCTAACGGAGTTGTAACGGGAAAAGCAGTAATTCATTTGATTACTCGTTACTGAAAAAAATTATTCCGTTAGTAACGCCGTTTATCTATAACACCGCTATTCCCATCACTGGTGATAAGTGCTCACAATAAACCCTTTATTTTGTCCAAAAAATATTTTCTAAGACATGTTAAAAAAAACTTCCATTCTATTTAAGAAGCATTTAAAAGTAATGGCTTTAAAATGGCATCATGTGGTGTAACCATCAAGTAAAAAAGAAATATAAATTTTTCCTTAAACCTTGAATACATGCGAGTGTACACATCATACTCTTTATTTTAAAAAACAGTTTAAAATGTATATATTTTTAAGTAAGAAAAAAATATACACTCATTACATTTTTTAAAAATGCTTTTGAAAGAAGTCTCTTATGCTCACCCAGGCTGTATTTATTTTATTGAAAACACAGTAAAAACAGTAATATTTTGAAATTTGTGGGATTGGCAACACATGATATTTTACAGCCTTTTTTCGCCGTTATAACAAGATCAAATTTTTGATATTTTAAGAGGCTTTTTGACCTAAGAGACTGTCGCTGGTGTCCTCTTTATGAATTTTCTGTTTTTTTTTCTGCACTTTGATTACACCACATGATTCATACCACATTACATGATTTGGTAGACTTTTTTTTCTTCAAATATTAATATCCAGTAATGCAGGGTTTTAAAATATTCTCTTTCTTCTTTTCCTAAGGACAAATGTATACCAAACTACTAAAAAAATCATTTTAAAGAATTGAATTCCTAAAAAGATGGTTTCTCACTTAATTATTAAATCAAGACAGCTGGATATTTTTTTTTACTTCCTCCCCCAATAATATCCAAATAAATACATATTTTGAATAAATTAATAGATCCAGATGCTAAAAATGATCATGTCTTTGACCCATGAAACAACTTTTCTTTGTAGAGAACTGGTCTCTATTTCTTTCGCAGACATCAAAATGTATTTTCTGTGGCTTTGTATCTTTCATCTGTTTCTATGACAACCTCTCAGGTGAAAGTAGTGACTGGCAAGGATGGACAGACGGTGACTCCTGTTGCTATAGCTACACAACTCCCACCCAACGTGTCTGCAGCGTTCTCTGCTCCGCAGCAGTTCCAGGTGATGGAGGCTTCCTTACTGGGAATGTGAAGGAGGATTCATTCAGGACATTTCAAATATTTGTAACCCTCAGTATGACAGTGCTTTTATTATGTGTTTTGAGACAATTGTGACAATAGACATTATCAGGCAAGATTGATTTAAGGTCAACAGAACTGTTTTCGCTTTGTGTGAATGAAACTCACTTTGGTTTGTTTTCCATCTCACAGACCCATGTCGGGGTGGCAGGTGGCAGCATCTCTAACCCTGTGGACATGGAGGCTTTCAAACGGCAGCAGGCCATAGCACAAGCAGGTAGGGCGATGTTGACGCAGGCCAAAGGTGGAGGCCAGTTTTCTTTTGTTTTCTTTTGGTTCTTTTTGTTTTCTACCTTTCCGTTTGCTGTTCTTAGTTTCTTTATCTCCCCTTCCAAATCGCTTCTGCTTACTCAGTATTCCAGCATCTTTTCCCAGCTCTGTGTTTGAAGCCTGTAATCCAGAAAACAGGGAGCTTCCCAACAGCTACCTGCTGGTGTGCAAACATCATTGCCATGTGCCAAATGTTTTTTTTTTGTGTTTTTTTTTTTACCTTTGGATTTCCTGTTTCCTGTTCTTGGGAAGGGAGGTTTTTGCGTTTTGAGGGTATTGTGTGTTTTGCATCCCAGATCAAGCTAAGAGGTCCCGGATGGAAGTGGGCCGGCATGGGATGATATTCCAACACCCCGCTGTAACTGCTTTAGGATCTCCCGGCGTTCCCCTCCAGCAGCTTATGCCGACAGCGCAAGGTAGGAGCGCCGCTGCGTCTCGGGCCAGGTCCGCTCTTGTGTCCGTTATTCAATGCTGCTGGAGGTCAGGGTTCATTCCAGAGTCCCCAAAGTTGATCCCACCTTTTTTCCAAGCATCATCTACCAGTTGTGATCCACTTATTGGGACTCAGTTCAGTCTCAGTCCTCATCTCAAAATCTTTCTCTAACCATCAAAGCTGAGCAGAAGATGCAGCTGAAGATCAATTTGGAAGACATCACTTTTTTTCATTTATGATTTGCTCATTAGTTCCTTGAGCCATTCACCTCATCCGTTTACGTTCTTCTTCGCCATAATGGCATCTCTGATTCCATCCATGGTTCATCAGATGATGAGCCCCAAACTGTCCTCTCTACTGGGATGTCCTCTTTCACACCGTGTTTGTTTTCCGTTTAGTTCTGCGGTTTTCTAGTTGACATCTCCTCTCCTGATCCTACAAAGATCCTCCTTCACTTCCCTAAACTTGTCAAATTGCATTGTCAAATTGGACTCTCAATGCATTTTCAATCTTGGTTCCCTTCATCTAGCAAGTTATTTTCATTTCTCCTTGTTTTATTGTCATCATATTTTCAGTTCCCACCCTCATCTTCGGTTTCCATAACATTCCTTCATGACCTGATGATGAGGAGCCGATAGTGGCGCTCAGGAAAGCTCTTATAAACAAGCAAAATTAACCTCAGAAAGCTTCGGAATTTAACTATTGCCATAATTTTGCTCATGATGAAATGCTAAAAGAGGGAGATACTTTGTGTTTACAGCTGGGCTTTACCTTCTTCTGTGCTAAACTTCCCTTGTCATTCCTCTGCTATACCCTCTGCTTTGCTGTTGTTTAGCACGTGTATTAACGCAGATGTTTCAGACATTACCTGCTTCATGCATGATCATGAAATGTGCCAGTGCTTCAGTCGTGTCCATTTCCTCTCCTGTTTTTCTTTTCTTTTTATTTCTGTTTGGTTTCCTTTATTTATGTATTTTTTTATTTTCTTTTTATATCTAGACTTTTCCACTTCTAGATAGTTGAGTGCTAATGCATGATTAGTTTTGGTCTTCATAGTAGTTTTCTTAAGTATTGAATGATATATTTTAATTTTCACATTTTACGAGTTCTAATTTTCCATTATTAGAACATGTAAATCTTCCTTGATTTTTGTTACGTAGTCATTGTGACATGAACTGTATTTTTCATTAATGATCCCTTTTCTTCAGCATTGTGTAACACATTGCTGGTAACTCATAGCATCATACCCATAAAATCAAAAGTTTGGTTGAAATATAAACGGGTAAAATGTCTGAGTTCTATTGCACTCCACATTCAAAATAGATTTTTGGAACCATAAAGCTTTAAGTATCGCAGCATTATTTTCATGACAATTAGGCATCTTATTGTATTGGAGTGATTGATTTGGACATCTATAATCTTTTTTTTTTTTTTTTATCAACAAAAATCAAACAATTTTTAAATCAATATATTACATTTTTAATGTTATGAGAGCACTTTTTATCAGGACAAACTTTTAAGGACTTTTTTTTATGGATCCCGAAAATGTTTACAATTTTGTACGTATGTAAATGTACGTATCACAAGTACATTTAAAGAATCTTTTGATATATGATTCTTGGTATATGATTTTTTATGATGATATGTTAAGAAATGTTTAATTTGTATCTACCATGTAATAGCTGGTTATGCTGATATGGCAATAAACTTAAATATAACAACGACAAAATCAATATATTACAGGCTGTTTAACACGTCAACAAAAATGTGTAAATATTTTTATATTTATGATTATATGTCACATAAATATAATATAATTTAATAATATGTAATTTTAATGTAATGAGATTTGGAGTTGAGATATTCTTAATTGTCAAAAATAATGTCAATTACACTAATCTTTGTATTTAAACCAAGTAGTATTTCTTATTTGGGAGTGAAATATGACTCGGACATGTTCTTTCACTTTATTATCTGAAAACAAGATACATTTGTTTGGATATAAAGTGTCACTTTTAAAATGTGGGTACTTCAGGTAAACATTCAAGACAATATATTGTTTCCAATTCTTAATTTTCTCCTTCTTTGGAATTCTTCCTTGCCCCCCATATCTCTCTATCCTCTCCCTACTCTTTTTCATTCATCTTGCCCCCTGCAACAGGAGGCATGCCCCCAACCCCACAAACAGTCCAGATTGGGGGGCAGAAGCAGAACCAGCAGCAGTATGACCCATCCAAAGGTCCCCCGGTCCAGAACGCCGCTAGCCTTCACACGCCACCCCCACAGCTTCCAGGCCGCTTACCCCAAGGTGGGATCCCCATGGCGGGTCTGCCTCTCTCACTGTCCCAGGGTCAGGCCATGTTGGTGGACCAGCAGGCTCCGATGACTGGAGGTCAGCTCCAGGTGAAGGTGCAGGGTACTGGGGCTTTGCTGGCTCCAGTTAACCCACATGCGCAGCTGCAGGCACAGCTTCAGCAGATACAATCAGGGCTCCACCTCCAGATGCAACAGCAGATGCAGCAGTCGGTCATGCAGCCTGGACAGGCAGTGAGTATGCAAAAAAAAAAAAGTGCAACAAAAACCTCACTAACCACATTGAAAAGTCTTCTGCGTTTGTAAAATCTTGTTCTGCTTCCTGTGATAGGAATAAAAGTGTTTAAAGATGGGCACGTTTGTGATTTGGCTCTCTAGCTTCTGGACTTGAAATCTTGAAATTCCGCTAATGACACTTTTGGAAACTTCAAAATCTTCACAATATTTGCAATTTTGTTTTGTATCATGAGCAAAACCATTATGAATATGTCATGAAAATTCAATATATCGCACAGCCCTAATACAACAGTAGATTTTGTTACAGTTCATCTTTTCTCTTTTTTCAGACTGTGGCACTTGTTCGTCCTGGATCAGATTCCTCCCAGCCTTCCCAACGTTTGATGTCCAACTCTCTCTCCAACCCTGCCATGTCTCCTGCTCCTCTCACATCCCCATCCTCTCTACCCTCCCCACATCCATCTGCCCCGGTTCGCACCCCCTGTACTGGCCTCAGCCTCTCCTCTGCTGCCCAATCCAAACTCGCTACCACGAATGGCACCGCCGGGCTGAAAATGTCTGGGCTGGGTCAGAATCCGGTCGGGCAGAACTCACAGGAAAGCTCTCAGGACAAGCAAGCAGAACAAGCCAAGCTGGTGAGAACTCTCAGATTACATTACAATCTTAAATTTTAATATCCACTAAAAAAGATTAATGTTCGATTTTGTAGTATATGCAGCCTATAATATTTCAGACACAATTGTCACATTGTATTGTAGGAGAGTCATGTGCACCAGCGCATTGCAGAGCTCCGTAAAGAGGGCCAGTGGTCAGCTAGCCGCTTACCCAAGCTGCAGGAGGCCTGCAGGGCCAAATCCCATTGGGACTACCTGCTGGAGGAGATGCAGTGGATGGCTGCTGACTTTGCCCAGGAAAGGCGCTGGAAGATGGCAGCTGCCAAGAAGGTGAGAAGACTCCCACTTAGTCTCTGATATTAGAAATGTCTCAGACAGTATTAATTGAGCCAATTGCTCTGTAACTTCTAGCATAAATAACACCTCAATGCATCCAGCTACATGTAATAGTGCCAGTGACAATTCATTATAGAGCAGGCTAAAATTCTGCTTTGATTTTGAGTTCAATGTCATCTCTCTCTGTAGCTTGTGCGTACATGTGCACGTTACCGTGACGAACAAAAGAAGATTGAGGAACGTGAGAAGAGAGAGGAGGAGATGAGGCTCCGGCAAATTGCCAGCACCATCGCCTGTGGGGTTGACTACTTCTGGTCCAATATTGAAAAGGTACAATTACTTATTATTTATACCCATCTTATTATTATTTATATACTATTGAAGTATTTATATGTATTTTATTTCTATATTTTCAGTTTGTTTTAGTCATTTTATGTGCTTTTGTCATTTAAAAAAAAAAAAATAATAATTTAGATTACATGTGAATAAGTAACAAAAACGTGAATAAGTTGTTTCTTTCTGTCTTACCACAGGTTGTGGAAATCAAGCTGCGTTTTGAGATCTATGACAAACAACAAAAAGTTCTCGGCCTGCAGAAGGCTGTTAGTAAAGGTGAGATTGTGTAATAATTATATGTATATTTAGTTTTAACTGTTTGTCAGAGTTTATTCATTCAGAAGAGTATTGCTACAGGTCAGTGTGCTAAACCGGCCTTGTCAACCGGAGAGAAGCCAGATAAAGAGAGTAAAGGGGTAAGATCTTCTCCATGAGTTCTCCAAGATCCTTCCTCATTGCTGCTTAACTTATCCTCTCATTGTCCACAACAATCTTTAACCTCTTTTTTCCCCCCTTTAAACAGGAGACTGGCCCATCCCGCAAGAGAAAGTCAAGCACTTCGCTGTCAGATGTAGAGGGTACATATTGCATTTCTACATTGTTGGCTTACCATTCTCTTCTGTGTGTGCCAGGGGTTGAACGACTTTAGATTTTTTAAAGTCGACATTTATGTGATGAAAGTCAAGTCGACTAGTCGCTGATGAAGTCATTAATGGCCAAATAAGCCTGAACCTCGAGCTGAGGCAAACGCGGGTTTTCTTGTGCTTAGCTATGGCATATTTGACAGCGCTGACCACAGGCTATTGCTCCTACATAACAGTTTTTTTATAATTTATTTTGTCTTTGGGTCGTTATTATTTCTCACAGATTTTCGCGCGTTCTAAATCAGATACAGATAAAGTAGCAAAATAAAGATTACATTTATATGAATGCATTAGTGAGAGAGAGAGCGCGATTTGCGTGTGAATTAAAGTGGTGAGTTTTAGTTACTAAGTAATATATGCTAGAATTTTCAGTTAAAGCTATTTTATTAATAAATCACAGAACGGTGTTGACAATACATTTCTGCGCTACTGAATGATTCTATGCACGCGCAATCTCTGTGATGTACAAACAATGTGTGTGCGTTACAACACAACACAGCACTGCGTTAGTTTAGAACTTGCGTTCACAATAGGTTGTTTAAAACTTTCATTCTCCCAATCAATTTTGAGCATCCAGATGGTATAATCAAACACGTCTTGTAGAGAGCTATCTATGAATCTTTGTCATTTTAACTTTTGGAAATGGAGCGTACCTGTCAGGCAATGGCTTATCCTGTTGCGCCCTCTATAGACCAGCGACTTGTCATCATAGCAGAGCATTAAAGTTGATTAGTCAACTAGTCTATGCAACCCCTAATCGGTGTAACATTTACCTGCATGCTGCTGAATGCTCTGTTGTTCTTTTGCAGTTGAAGATGAGGAAAGTACAATAGAAGAGCAGGAGGCTACGGAGGTTGCGGCTGATCAGAAAGCTGAGCTGGTCGAACTAACAAAAGAAGGTAAGTTTTACATCTCAGACATTTTGTCATGTCTTTAAACGGTAATACATTTTGATATTAATATTTTGGAAATATATCAGACTATGTATGAACATAGAGTATTGCATATTTAGTAATAGACTGAAATATATAGCTGCATTTTGGCTTTTTTAAGGTCATTGATCATGCCCTCTTGCTCATGTATATAAATCTATTTATATACTTGGCAATTATTTTTTTAATCAATTATTTTTATTTAATGCTTTCAAAAAAAAGTACATTTTGAATTATTTTCAGGAATTTTGTGTGCAACTTCTTATGGGCTAATCATTTATTTTTTATATTTTTGAGTGAATTTTGAGATTAAATTAATTTCTTGGAGTTTTGTGTACATGTGTATGCGTAACATTTTCAGGCTATTATACACCTGCAACCTCGTTCTCTAGTTATCAGCCACTAAACTATGTGTCTGTGTCTTGTAGCTGTAGTCCCATTGGATGATCTGGTGAAGCAGTACGCTGGTGCTTACGCTGAGGGCTTTGAGTGGCCGCAGCCTTCCAGCCAGAGTGAGGATGAAGACAGAGAGGAAGCTGATGGTTTGTCTATATCTGTTGCTTAAGAACTAAAGCAGTTATTCATAAATTCTCCATAAAAACTCTGAAATAGAAAATAATTCAAATAAATCAGTACTTTTGACAGTGTATTGATTTGATGTTGCAGTAACAGTTTTTCTTTATGCTGTTCTCTGTTCAGACATGAATTCTCCATTGGGCAGTCCAAATGATGCAGTGCTGATAGACTCTTTGCTGAGTATGGATCAGTACCGTGGGGCTGAGCGGATAGCTTCGGGCCCTGATGGTAAGCCCACAAAGGATATCGCTGAGGTGGCCGCAGCAACGGACCTGATTCTGCCCAAAGGCAGCGCCAGGACCACTCTAACTGTGAGTCACTTACGCTGTTACTAACAGGGACTGTTTTATTAAATTTTGAGCTGTTGTTTAATTCAAAGTGGGCTCGCTGTGTTTGATTGTCTGATGACTTAATTATCCCTTTCCTCTCAGAGTCGTTCCTCTCCTCCTGCTCTGTTGCACGGCTCTCTGAGAGAGTACCAGCAGGTCGGGGTGGAGTGGCTGGCAAACCTCTACCGCAAAAACCTCAACGGCATTCTGGCAGATGAAACCGGCCTTGGCAAAACTGTACAGACTGTGGCTTACTTCGCTCACTTGGCCTGCAACCAGGGTACCACCATCAGCCACACTTACATTTATAAACAATAAAACAAATTCTTAAGTTGAATGAAGTTACTTTTTGTGAATTTAAAAATAAAATACAGCACATTCTGGTGTCATGTGGGTGTTGCAGGTATATGGGGACCGCATTTGGTGGTGGTGAGGACCTGTAAGCTGTTGAACTGGGAAATGGAGTTCAAACGCTGGTGTCCTGGACTGAAGATACTCCTGTACCTTGGCAGCCGAAGGCAGCGCAGAAACAAAAGATTGGTATGAACCTACCACACTTGCTGTAAATCCAGCCAGAGCATTTTTTTCGCATTAGAAAATTCCCCAAAATAGTTTTCAAAGGAGTTGATAGGTCATTTAAATTCTTGATTATTAAGTGGGCACCTTTTTTCCCCCTGTTGTCTGTTCTCACTTTCCCATTGTTGTCTAATGTGTGCAGAGGTGGTGTGAGCCGAACAGCTTTCACGTGTGTGTGACCTCATACAAGCTTCTGCTGAAAGATCAGTCTCACTTTATGAAGAGGCGATGGACACACCTGGTGCTAGACGAGGTGCAGCTCATTAAGAACATGACTGAGAAACACTGGGAAAGCATCTTCAACATAAAGAGGTTAGGAAACAGCAAAACACTGGAACACTTTCCATTCAGTATCTATTGGTGTCATGTTTTTGAGGTTTTAGCTTTTGATAAAATATTCACAGTAGATTTTAAGTGCTGTTTATTACGGATGCGCAATAAATTACTGCCAAAAGTTAATCTTCACTTAGAGCAGTGGTCGGGAACCTATGGCTCGCGAGCCACACCTGGCTCTTTGACAAAAATAATGTGGCTCAGGTCTCTCACCCTTTACCAACAAATGATCGATAGAAAAAAAATGAGACACATCAACAGAGATCCGCTCTCTGCAGAAAAAAGCAGCCAATTACAATTCCCTTGTTGTACAGCCTACCGTTAATGAAACGTATGATAATAGTTAATATTCAAGTTGTACCGGCCGCGCATGTTCAGTGCTGTTCGCGAGTGTCACGAGTCGCGACAGCAATCAATACCCACTTACGTTTCTGTGGTAACAGCTTCTGCTCTGGGATTCAAGCAGCTGTGGCTTGTTAAAGGTAACCGAAAACCATTTTTAGAACAGCAGCGCAAATGTAAAAGTAGGCTATATAAACGTTAATATATCCTTTTATTGAAACTGGTGGTCTGCTGTGAAAAGAGACATTTCGAAACATTTCACTCGCAGGTACTTTCGCTTTTGCCGTAGAGACCCTTGTGATAAATAAATGTGTATTTATGATAATCCACGCAGATTTCAGTTGACGGAAATAAATTATAAAAGCGTGATAAGTCGCGAAAGCGTGATAAGTTACTGACAGGATGCTGTGCACATGCTCCGAGTGCAACACGGACAAGCACAGCTTGTCCTCGGCTGCACATCAAATTAATAGGCTACAGAAATATATCAAAATGCCAAGCCGAGTATTCACGTAAACACAGTAGATGTAAGCACTGTGTGCATTCACAAACACTAAGAGGATTTATAACTCAACCTCACAAAGCCCTGCACAATTAATTCCATATGGCAACTTATTTATTGTTCGCTGCATATGTGTTTGTTTTTAGTTATGGACCTAATAATTACTATTGTTCAAATTTTATTGGGAAAAATAATCTAAAAAAATTAATCTTAATAATAATTTCATATTATTTTTTACTGTGGCTCTTTTGGAAAAATGCATTAACCAAAAATGAAAAAATGGCTCTTTGGTCAAAAAAGGTTCCTGACCCCTGACTTAGAGCATTCAGTGTGTTAT